>SEYY01016961.1:0-17500 GCA_009176605.1 Armadillidium nasatum
AAATCTTTAAATTGGTTAGCAGACGTTGGGACGTAACGACGATTATAAAGTAAAGAAAAGATCCAACGAATTCCAAATCAGTTGTGATATAAATAACTCTCGAAATTTGACAATAAGTCGTGAATGTATTTTGGCGGAGGAGAGCGCACAAAGCTTAAACTTCTCAAGTATTATAGGAAAGTCAAGATCGGCCAGGCGAATTAAAATGTATTGGATCATTTAGGAATGAAAATTTAAAACCAAAGAAACATAAGGAGGTCAAATATTTTTTTAAAGATTCTAAACAAAGTAAGAAGTATTATATATCTTACGACCAGACAATGACCCAAGATAATGATAAAACATAAACATAAAAACATAAGAATATTAGAAACTAGAAATATGATTAGATTATTAATTAAATTAACTTAATGATAACATAAGAAGAAGAAGGAAGAAAGAAGAACCTATAAATCATTTATTGTTATTTATTTTTGGAAAGATCATCGTGTTCAGGAATGAAGTTGCAGAGAATTTAAGAAAGGATAGACTATGTAGACTAAAGATAATGAAGAAGATCAAAATCGTATATACGTGGAATATTGAATGATATAGTGGCCTAAACAGTCATTTATATCTGGTTTAGTCTCGCGGAAAAGTTCCTATGAAGATTTTTAATCTAATTGGTATGCACTCTTCGGATGTACCCAATATAGGACCGCTTTATGACTAGGATGAATAAAGCGCTTATTGCATCCTACTCAGAGACTGGAGATATCTTTAGAATAAGATATCATTTTTTTAGATATTGATGGAAACATCTTTATGTTATTGGTTTCAATATTGGTGGAAGTAAGTTTAGTCTAATGATGAATATATTCATTTATATTATCGGATGAAGAACATCTCTGCATAGAAGACCTAGATGCTAGATGAACACAGGATTTTGAGAAGTTATTCGAGAAAGGCTATTATCAAGATCATATTTTATATTATTTTCTTCTTACGACTTTCTTCCGGAAAATTATTTAGAAACATGATATATTTTAAGAAAGGGAGAAATGTAAAAGTTCAATTTCTCAACTTTTATGTTCTTTTTAAATATATCATGTTAGTTAATTTATATTTATGAATGAATACTTGAATAATAGTGGACTTTAAATTCATTCATAAATATCGAACTTCAACATTTATTTATTTTTTGATGTTTATAACTTATGGGATGAAAGAAATATTTTAAGTTAATAAATTCTTTAATTCCTTAATTTTATATTAATGATTTATCCTATAAGACATATAAGCTTTTAATGGTAGCGTAGCTTATCGAGTTAAATTTCTCTTCGGAGGAAGTTTCGATGAGTTCACGACGATTCTTCACTTCAAAGTTCTTGACGAAATGTATTAGGCTTCCACCAAATAATTAGAGGTTTCTCTTAGAGCTTCATGTTGGTTCTTCTATTCGTTGACCTTTCTTTTGGATCCTCGAAGAATGTATTTTACCTCCACCTTTATGGCAAGAGATTTATTTTACCTCCACCTTTATGGCTAGAGATTTATTTTACCTCCACCTTTATGGCAAGAGATTTATTTTACCTCCACCTTTATGGCTAGAGATTTATTTTACCTCCACCTTTATGGCTAGAGATTTTAGTTGACTTCTTCAGTTGATTTCTTGTCTTCTCAGCTCTTGTAGACTTCAATATGAGACGATCAATCTTGCGCTATCATGTCTGGCTGACTGACCCATCTCATCTGATCTCAATCAAGGTTTAACTCTTTCTTTTATAATCGTAGAGTTTAAGACGTCTACGATCATTATCAAATTTAAAATAAATAAATGTTGAAGTTCGATATTTATGAATGAATTTAAAGTCCACTATTATTCAGGTATTCATTCATAAATATAATTAACTAACATGATATATTTAAAAAGAACATAAAAGTTGAGAAATTGAACTTTTACATTATATATATATATATATATATATATATATATATATATATATATATATATATATATATATATATATATATATATATATATATATATATATATATATATATATATATACCAAGTAGATCGGTCACACCGTTTCCTGTATCGAGGGAGCAATACTGTTATGATATTGGAGTCCTGGGTGCCTTTATACTTGTGTCCCGTGTCCCTCAGTACCTTGTGTGACCTCCCCTGGCCCGGATGATAGCTGGAAAACGTCGATGCAAGCTCGAGATGATTCCTGTGGCAGCTCCTCCAATAAGCGTGAAACCATCTGGCTCGCTTCAATGAGGACAGGTGTCAACGACATAGGGAGTCTGTGATGTATAGTGTGCCTGTCAAAGACCCACCATCGAACACGTACCGTGTATGATAGAAATCTTCCCCAAACCATTACCGACCCACCACCACCATAGGGTGATATTTGGTACGTAGTACACATTACGTCGTCAGTAGACTCGGAACGCCTGTCAGAGCTGTAAAGATTGGAGCGAGACTCGTCCGAGAAGAGGATCCGTTCCCATCCTCCTACCGCCAGCGAGCAAATCGAAACCTCGCTCTACGTTGGTCCCTAGTGAGGGGAGGCCCTCCGAGGCGTTACCCATGTTCTGCAAGGTTTCGGTGAATGCTATCCGTGATCGCACGGGTTCCATGCACAATCTGTAACTGGGTCTAATGGTTACGTGGTGGGGCATGATCAACACATGCCCTCAGCTGTAGATAAGCCTCCCACTGCCGTTGATGCACGTGGTCTGCCTTGGCAAGCCCGCCTGGCTTAGTCATGTGTCGTTTCGAACCTATGTACCATCACTGCAATGGTTGTATGGGCCACCCTGAACAGTCAACCCAGTTTGCGTTGCCAGTACCTTTCTTCTGAGTGGGTGATTGCGACATCACGTTAAAAGACGCCAAACCCTTTCCATAGCACTTAATATTCATGTTAATGGTGGAATAGTCTCTATGACAACCGTACCTTTGACATAACTTATCGAGACAGGTGACGTAGCAATTTAGTTTAAACTTTTTCCGTATAGCGTAGATATCTCACACAGCACTGCTAACCTGCAACGTGTGGGAATGTACAGGCACTAGCAATGTCCTACGGTCCCACTGATCAGATTTTGTGGGGGTTATTTAATTTTGCATAGTGTATATATATATATATATATATATATATATATATATATATATATATATATATATATATATATATATATATATATATATATATATATATATATATATATATAACTGGCGTGGTCCAGTGGTAAAGTATTGGACTTTGGCTGAAAGGACTGGGGTGGTTAAATTGTATGGGCCGATGTTGAATGTGAACCACACCTAAACGTCAAGTTTTTTACTGCATTTCATTTGACTTTTTTCAATTTCAGACTTACTCAATTTGAACCATGGAAAGATACACAATGGAGCAACGTGTTAAAGTTATTCAGGCTTATTATGAAAATGGGCGTTCAAATCAAAATGCATATCGTGCACTTCGTGATTTTTTTGGTCAATTTAATCGTCCAAATGTGCGTACAATCGGAAAAATCGTGAAAAAATTTGAGCAAACCGGGTCTGTAGGAGATTTGAAAAGACCAGTGCATGCTCGTACAGCTCGTACTGCAGAAAATATTGCTGCTGTTCGCGATAGTGTGGCTGAGGAGCCATCCACTTCAACTCGTCGTCGTGCCCAACAATTGCACCTCTCACGCTCGTCGTTGATGAACATTATGCATAAAGACTTGCATTTAAACGCTTACAAGGTGCAATTGACTCAAGAACTAAAGCCTCTTGACCATACAAAACGTCGTCAATGGTCAGAATGGTGGCAAGAAATGGCAACAGTGGATGATCAATTTTCGAGGAAAATCATCTTCAGTGATGAGGCACATTTTCACCTCAGTGGATTCGTCAATAAGCAGAATTGCCGCATTTGGGCGAATGCTAATCCAAGAGTGATTGTCGAAAAACCAATGCACCCACAAAGAGTGACTGTTTGGTGTGGTTTATGGGCTGGCGGCATCATCGGGCCGTATTTTTTCCAAAATGAGGCCGGTCAGGCAGTTACTGTGAATGGTGTTCGCTATCGTGAGATGATAACGAACTTTTTATGGCACGAATTGGAAGGTATGGATGTGGACGATATGTGGTTTCAACAGGACGGTGCCACTTGCCACACAGCTAACGAAACAATGGCTATTTTGCGCGACAAATTCAATGGCCGTGTTATCTCACGTGGTGGCGATGTCAATTGGCCGCCAAGATCATGTGATTTGACACCGTTGGACTTCTTTCTTTGGGGTTATTTGAAAGAAAAGGTGTACGTCGATAAGCCAGCAACAATTCAAGAGCTAAAGGATGAGATAATTCGGCACATTAACGGCATAGAACCCCAATTATGCCTCAGCGTCATCGAAAATTTGGAGCCTTGCAACCTTCAGTTCCGGGTTTTGATCCAGTCGAGCAAACTCGGAAACTCAGCCACGGGGGCAGCAGCCCTCATGGCCTGACTGACACAGCGGGTTCTGTCTCCGCCCATGATCAGAAGAAGATTATCTCTAACATCCAGGCCAAGCGCTTTGAGTCTAATAATATCCAACCGACCAAGTATATTGGTGAATCTTTCTTGGACTTTATTCGTGCAGGGCGATGGGAGCGCGCAGGCTCAAGCAGTATTGGGAAGGTCGAGATAGCCTTCACCATTAACGACAAACAGGCGCGCCGCCGGTTTAAAAGCCGCAAAAACTTTCTCCTTGATCTTTTCACGGCCGAGACACTCTATTCTCGGTGTTTGGCATTGACCGAACAGGCTAACACCGCTCTCATCAAGAGCGAGTTGGGCAAGATCCGCATCGCAGTGGCGAGCCATGTCGAACATTATCTAATGTATTCCTGGCTCCTGAGTAAGACAGGCTCCTTCTACACTGCGCGCGCGGGTAACACTCTCGAAGAAACTCCTGTTCAGGAGGGGGCACGCATGTGGCGTGTGGCCTGTATGTTGCGGCGTGGGTTGTATGCTCTGCCTTTTGATTATGCGAAATTCGATCACCAGCCCACTAGTGACGAAATCCGGGCCATCGACAACAATCTCTATCATTTGGCCGGCCAGGTTGTTCAGGACGACTTACGTCCTGAAGTCAATTCTATTGTCTCTATTCTTCAGAGAGTACACGACCATGCCACCATAGCAGCTCCTGCTGCGTGGCCGGGAGGCGGCGGCGTGTACCCGGTTCGTGGAGGGCTCATGAGCGGGCTGCGTGGCACCTCATACGTCGGAACCGATTACAATGAGTCCATGAGTCGCGAGGCTTTGTCTTTGACTCAACGTGTAACCCGCCGTCAGGAGTGGGAACCGGACATAACCTATGTTAGAGGCGACGACTCCCTCACTATAGCTATCACCTATCTACGCTGCTTGTGCCAGCGAATCTCCTATCAAATGCTGGGGGCCGAAGGCAACGACAAAAAGTTCGGTATATACCGCGGAAGATCCGAGTTTCTCCGCCTCGAATGTGAGGACGGAAAATACTACGGTTATGCCTGTCGTTCAATACCAAACATCCTCCAACGCAAGCCATGGAATGCGCTGCCTTGGACTGATGAGGGTTCGATGACGGGCGTGGTCGCTGCCATTGGTACCCTAATTCGGCGTGCTCCTCTGAGCACTGAAATACTTTGTAAACTTCGTTCTCACCTTATAACCCGTCACTGTGCTAACACAGGGGTCAATTTTGTTATGGCCCAGACCCCCTGTTCTTTGGGTGGCTTGGGTCTGCTTCCCTGGGTTAATTCTTCACCCTTGGCCTTCAAGCCGGGCCGTCGCACATTGAGTGAATACGCTGGGCGTATTGGCCTAACCTTCACGTCGGCCACGCTCGAGCGTGAAAACGCTTGGCGTGTTCGCGGCCTCGAGCTAGGGCTGCCTCTTTCCGGTCCCGAGATCGAGACGCTTGTCTGGGAGGATCGCGTCACCAAGCTCGGAGGTGATGATGTCCCGGCCCTAGTGCCATCTCTCCGTGCGCAGAGTAGACTCGCAATGGCCAAGATTAGGTCTATTCAGGTTACAGTTCATAAAACCGAAGATCTCTATGTTCATTTAGCTTCACTATTTGAGCTCCATTGGCCGAAGAAGTATGTCCCGGGGTTCTCCGCACCGGCGTTTCAGTGGATACTTGACGTCTACTCTGATATGCTTGGAATAAGCCGCTATGGCTCATATTCTAAGTCCGGGGCCAATGTGCACGACCTCATGCGCATAGCTAAACTTCGCGGCGTACGCTCGCGCAACGTACTTGATGTAATTCCAGGTTTCCTGGACGCTCTCCGTACAATTGAGAAGCGTTTACGTGTTAGACGGGCTTTCGCCATTGATTGGCTTCTCGGGTGTGTCAGTTTCGCCACGACCTTAATCCTCAACTGATACGTATCAGCCAGTTCCTGGCCATGACTGGGGTCTTGCCTCAGCGTCATCGAAAATTTGGACCATCGGATGGAGGTGTGCCGCCGAGGTCGCGGCGGCCATTTGGCCGATATTTTGTTCCATACATAATTGAACCATACCATATTATCATAATAAAAAGAAATGACAATAAATTCCTAAGTAATTTGTGTTTTATTCAAAATCAACATCGGCCCTTAAAATTTAACCACTCTTTATATATAGTTGATAGGCCTAGCAAGCCACCAATTGCCTTGCTCAATAAACTCATGTCTTGCCTCGGAACCCTTTGAATTTCGTTCGAGACAGCTGACAGGTGCTAGCACCTACAGGAATATGATGAGAAAACAAATTATATATATATATATAATATATAATATATATATATATATATATATATATATATATATATATATATATATATATATATATATATATATATATATATATATATAAATTTGCAATTTTTTCCATTTTTTTTTAATGGTCACGCGTTAGTTTGAAATGAGGCCTGCGTTTTTTTTTTTCTTCCTTGGGTCAATGCTAAGGGAATTCTTCATTAGGTTGACGTCATATTTAGGAAATAAAAATTTTGTAGATTTTTTGTAAATTTTTTTTTTCAGGGATATTATAGTAAATTTTCTGCCGTTTCCAAATATGTAATTAGTTTTTTATAATTGTTTACGGTTCCTTTGCAAAAGTCTTTGCAAGTCAAGGTCATTTCAGCTATTTTTTCAAGCGACATTTGGCATCTATTCAAAAAATCTAAAACTTTTAATTTAGAATATTATTTTCTATAAAACTGTAAAAAAAAAATTATCTAATTCCAAATGTGTAATTAGTTTTTTATAATTCCAAATGGTTTCCGAGATATTACCATTTAAAAATGGAAAAAAAATTGTCGTAATCATGAAAATTCTTTGGGCGTGTCTCTTTACGTTTTTTTTTTTTTTTTTCCCTCTTCATACGTAAAAATTTGCGAAAAAAAATCCAATCGATCGATTTCTTTCAAACTTTTTTTAATGAACTAAAGGGAGTTTGACGAAGATAATTACGTAGTTTTATAGACGAAAAAATGCGGTTCTATTAGAATAAAATAAAAATATATCAACATTTGACAAAAACAAAAAAAAAGGATTTCATTTGGATTCTAACATGCAATAAACACAGAAGGCCACAACGTACGAGCTTCGTTGGTACTTTATTGAAGAGATCTAAATGTTTCCAGTTCGGTACAGAAAAAATGAAAGAAAAATAATAAAATATTATATATTTTATAACATATTTAGTAAAAAAAGTCAGACGCAATACAAGGGGGTATTCGCCCCCACCTATAAAAAAAAAATGAATCGATGGATTTTCTTCATATTTCTAATAAAGATAGAGCTTTTCAAAAAACTCTCTCTCCGTACCAGATTCAACATTAATTTTTTTATTCTGAAGGCGTCCGTTTATTAAAACGAAAAATAACGCACGTAAAATCTTTACTTTCTTTCTAAAAATAAAACCCATACACTACAATAACCTCTAGAACATTTAAAATTTTCCCTCGATTTAGAGAACTTTTTACGAATGCACTTAACATGACTGCTTGGCTTCAGTTTAAACTATATTCCTAGCAAAATTTACGAGCGATACTTCGATTTTATAATGGTTTTGTAATTAAAAAAAAGTCAAAAAACATCACGAATTTACCAGTACTGCAATGAACCCGTTTGCTAGATTTTAAATTTCGAATTTGCGAATAAATTGTTTTATCAATTTGGGTCTATTATAAGGTGATTACATTTTTGACCAAAATTCAGAACGCTTCTGAACACTGCCCATAAGAGTTTTAAGGGATGTATAAAGAAGAAGGATTTTTAATATAAAGAAATACGAATGTTGTTTTCGAAAATAAGTCATATGGTTTAATAGTTATGGACATTCTACACACAAAAAAAAAAATTTTTTTTTTTTTTTTTTTTTTTTTTTGTCTTTCTTCTTTTTTTTTTTTTTGCTTTCTGAAAAACTGAATAAAATCTATTCTTTTCTGTCTGGAAATCTAAAAAAAAAAAAAAATCGGGACTGTCCCGAAAAATTCGGGACAGATGGTCACCTTAGTCTAGTAGTATTATCTAGATATAAACTAAATCATACACGTTGTTTTAATTAAATGATTGACGAATACTTCTTTCCTAATTCGTTAAAAATACAAACTTTCCTGATTAATTTCTTTTTAGTTTCTTCCGCTTCCTTCTACCTGAAAGCTCCTAGCATAAAGCATGTAGTCCAGATAACGATTTCGTGAATTTAAATGAAGAAGGCAATAAAACAAGTCTGGAAATTATATATATATATATATATATATATATATATATATATATATATATATATATATATATATATATATATATATATATATATATATATATATATATATATATATATATATATATTTGTAAAAGTTGTTTCTATATAAGAGTGAACTTTTCCTTTGTCTTCTTAAAAATGTATCATGTGATAAATCTAATTATGAATGAAAATATATTTTATTTGAATTCATAATTAGAACTCCAAAATTTGTAATTTTGTTAACTTTTTTAGTTGTAAAATTAATTTCTAAGATTATTTTCGATTGTTAAAATTCGTAGAGAGTTTAACCTCTACAGAGATAAAAGGAATCAAGATTTGGATTGAAGAAAAAATTAATTAATCAGGGACAATTAAAATAGAGAACAACAATCAATCCGAGATAATCATCTAAGAACAACTAGTGAGAATTCAACGATAAAGAAAAGTTTACCATCAAGATTGTATTTATCATCAAGATCAGATGAATCAATCCAGTTATTATTCAGAAATCCTCAAAGAAGTTTAAATCGTCTCAATTAGATCTACTAATCAAAAGGTTGTTGAACCCTCGGAACATCTCCGAAGAATAACTCGGTTTTCATTAAATCTACGCTACCTAATTTTGTTTATATGTTTTAAACAACATTATTTATGTATTATTAAAGAATCCAGTAATTCTATACAAGAAGTATTATATCCCCAATACACACTTTTCTTTAAATTGGTTAGCAGACGGTGGGATACAGCGACAAATTAAGGAATTAAAGGATCAACGACGAATGATAAACGACTAATAGTTTCCTATGATCTAGTGATCATAGGAAATTTTCGTTGTGAACTCAAAATTGACAAAGAAACTTCAACAAAAACTTCTACAGAGATGCTACACCAAAAAACTACACCATGCTGATGTTCTCCTGATTCGAAACAAAGAGAAGATGTTATCCTTTTATCCTATTTATATGGTTTCTACGTCGCATTATCTTTGTTGAATTCGTCACGGCGAAAGAACATCCCGGAGTTATGAGAACTGTTTTTTTTGATTGGACAGCTTAACAACCTGGGCCATCATGGTTAGGCTCCGCGGAAAAATTTTCACGCGAACTCTGTTCAAATGGTAATGTTAACTTCGGGAACACACCATGTGAAACCGCTCACAGTAGCTTATACTCTGTGGTGACTATAATAGTGGGAGCTCCGTCACTATTATACTCAGGGGTCGGAGTTTAGTCTTTTTTGAATTGAATAAGCTAACTCTTGGATTTAGTTTCTCGGTATTGGATGTTTTGGATTTGAAGATTGATAGGACAGATTGAAAATTGGGCCATCACAGATTTGACGATATACTGCAAGGATAAGGAGAGAGATATCTTGTTCATCTATTGAAGTTCATGTTTTTTATGTTATTCGCATTCTTCTTTTTTGGATCGTTTTCGAAGACATGGAGCTTTGTTGATTTGTGCATCATTTTGAAGCACAAGATACATTTTTCGAAGGGATTCGAAGGGAGGCATGTAAAGTTCAACTTTTATATGAAAGTGAACTTTTCTTTGCTTTTCTTTTAAAATGTATCGTGTGTGAATTTATGAATGAAAATAATATTTTATTTACATTCATAAATAGCTTCAAAATCGATTAATTTGTGTAAATAATTTTTCGGACCTTTAAAGTTAAAAATTTAAAATCAACGTAGTAAGGTTAAAGTTTAAAACGATAAAAACCGAGTAAGAATTTATTAGAATTAATTAATCATAGGATTTAAAGATGGCCAGTCAAGATTAATAACATCACGAATCGAAGATTGATCGCCTCAGATTGAAGTCTAACTCCAAACCAGAAGAGCTAAGAAGACAAGAAACCAACAATAAGAAGAATACAACGAGAAGCTCTCAGCCATAAAGGCGAGAGTTAAAAGAAATCACTAGCCATAAGGTGGAGATGAACTTTAAGCCCCCATATTGTGAGTATAATATAACGAATAATATAATATTATTATATATATATATATATATATATATATATATATATATTATAATATATATATATATATATATATATATATATATATAATATAGTATATATATATATATATATATATATATATATATATTTATATATATATATATATATATATATATATATATATATATATATATATATAATATATATATATATATATATATATATATATATATATATATATTATATATATATATATTATATATATATATATATATATATATATATATATATATATATATATATATATATATATATATATATATATATATATATATATATATATGAAATTAAAATTGGAACCCTTAATTTTGAACACCTTAATTTCACATTAAATTAATAAGGTAAAACTTGGGTTATCAGAAGTGCCGAAGATGGAGGTGGAATTCCTTGACTGACTGGAGTACTCTGAGCAGTTTTACTGACTAAAAATCGGGACGCTTCTGAACATTGGCCCCCCCCCCCCAATACCCTGACCGTAAGGGTTTGAAGGGATGCATAGAGGATTTTACTATAAAGAAAAAATACGAATGTTGTTTTCGAAAACAAGTCATATGGTTTATTAGTTAAAAGACTACAAAAAAAAAAAAAAAAAATTACATTTTTGCCTTCTGCTCCATGCGCCGCGCCCTCTGGCTGTATGGCGGTGTCTCACTGCCTTCTTCTGCTGTCTGGCGACTGGTTGAACAAATAATTTTTGCCAAATCTAAAAATCGTTACAAATGTCCATTTTTAAAAAAATCGGGACTGTTCCGAAAAATTCGGGACCGATGGTCACCTTAGTTTTACCTTCCTCTCGTCTATAAATGGCCTGAGCAGCTGCAGAATATTACTACTTTGTGCTCGAGTTGCTCTTGTTCAATTGAATAATATCGGGAGTTCTTCAGGCATCTATTTCAACACGACTATTTCTCCGTTTTCCTGTAGCTTTTGTTTAAACTTCAATGGTATCATCTATTAGTTCAGAAATAGTCTTACTAATTGCTGGTTGTGGGCAACAGTCGTTCTGTTTGAAGTACTGCACCTAAGGCATGTTATATCACTTGGTGTCCTTTGTTTATCAACAAAACAATAATAAATTTCATCATTGCTTCATTGTCTTCTTCCATGTTGTATTTTATCTTGCATATCAATCATAAAGTCGCTTGTTAAAGATTTCCTTCTTGTGCTTCATCATCAAGAGCTGATATATCAGGTTTTTTTTTTTTTGATTTTTGCAACTGCCTTGTTTTTCTTCTTCTAATCCTTATAGTAATAGACGAAAATTAAAAAAAAATATTTTGGTAATAAAATTTTATCAAAATTAACTTCTCGTTACCTAATATGATCACAAAATGGATTTTAACATATGATAGGCTGCGTAATACTATTTGACTTTTTTTATTGTCATCAATAATGGGCGATTATTTATTTGTAATGCGAGAAGTCACCAAATGTTGGTGACGTGCTTATTAATTTTTTATACCCCAATTTAGTGGGTATAACGAATATTTAAGAGTATTTATTATTAATGATTTTTATTACAATGAAGTTTTTATTTTATTTTTCAATTATATATATATATATATATATATATATATATATATATATATATATATATATATATATATATATATATATATATATATATATATATACATACACTAAAGAGTCTAGGAGGAAACAACCCCTTCACCGAATTTCGCACTCATGGTATGAGAGATGAATGCGGGGTATTGTGGATGCCGCACCTCCAAGCATTTCCAAAGTATTTTTTTTTTTTAATAATGCTAGCATATGTGCTTGTAAACCTGTGGAGGACATGCAAATAAAGAAGTGGTGAAAATGTGAGGCACTACTAAGTAAATTGAGGGAACATGAGAAACTCTCTCTGGATAGACGAAATGCAAAAAGGACGAATCAAAGAAGTGCATTCTTTATGCATTGTTGAAACCTAACAGACCGTCGGTAATGTCGAATGGGGAGTATAAACATACGACACACACACAATATAATAATATATATATATATATATATATATATATATATATATATATATATATATATATATATATATATATAGTCAGACCACTTTGATATCCTTAAATATTTAAAAAACTACTAAACGTATGTTAAAAAGGATCCCATTTTTGGAATCTTTTGAATTTTGAGAAAATAAAATTGTAAAAGATCTGAAAATAAGTTTTAAAAAAATATAAAAAATGGCTTTGTGTACGATAATTTGGTTTTATTATTTTTATTATGTATTTTTCTATCTATCTTAATTCGACTTCATCATAACCTGAACTACCGACGTTTGCCGTGTGATACAGGCCTAACCGAGTGATGGACCGTTGCCGTGGTATACAAGCCTACTGATTTATTACCCCAAATGGTACTTACGTATTAACGCCACCGCAGCAGAAGTTTTGCTAATATATATATATATATATATTATATATATATATATATATATATATATATATATATATATATATATATATATATGTGTGTGTGTGTGTGTGTGTGTGTGTGTGTGTGTGTGTGTGTGTGTGTGTGTGTGTGTGTGTGTGTGTGTGTGTGTGTGTGTGTGTGTGTGTGTGTGTGTGTGTGTGTGTGTGTGTGTGTGTGTGTGTGTGTGTGTGTGTGTGTGTGTGTGTGTGTGTGTGTGTGTGTGTGTGTGTGTGTGTGTGTGTGTGTGTGTGTGTGTGTGTGTGTGTGTGTGTGTGTGTGTGTGTGTGTGTGTGTGTGTGTGTGTGTGTGTGTGTGTGTGTGTGTGTGTGTGTGTGTGTGTGTGTGTGTGTGTGTGTGTGTGTGTGTGTGTGTGTGTGTGTGTGTGTGTGTGTGTGTGTGTGTGTGTGTGTGTGTGTGTGTGTGTGTGTGTGTGTGTGTGTGTGTGTGTGTGTGTGTGTGTGTGTGTGTGTGTGTGTGTGTGTGTGTGTGTGTGTGTGTGTGTGTGTGTGTGTGTGTGTGTGTGTGTGTGTGTGTGTGTGTGTGTGTGTGTGTGTGTGTGTGTGTGTGTGTGAAGCTTAGAAAGTTTTTTTATATTTAATTTTAGTTTTAGTTCTATTTTATTGAGCAATCTTGTTGTTCGCACGCGCACGCAGTTATCTTTTGGATTCCTTGTTGCCTTGTTTGCCGATTTTTGACGCCATTTTTGTAGTGCTACGAAAATGCTCATTTGGGATTTGCCAAAAACAGAAGATGCTATTTTTTCAGGAGCGAAAAATTTTACCGAAAAAAAAAAAAAAAAAATGTATTAACTCCCATGACATGAAACTTTATTTTGGTAAAAGTAAGTTTTGGAAATGTAATTTAAGACAGTGTGATCAGCAAGTGGGACTTAGAAAAGACAACTGGTTTGAGGGAAGCAGAATTCCATTTTGTTCAGCTTTGATTCATATACTGCTGGTGCGAGTTGACGTCGATTAAATTTTGTGAAAAGCAACTTGTTTTATCGGATAAAACTCTTATAGATTGGAACAATTACATGCGTGAATTATGTGTCTTGGATATGGAGAATAAACCAAACAAGGTAGGTGGACCAGATTGCATTGTGGAAATTGACGAAAGTTTGTTTACTAAACGTAAAAATAATTGTGGTCGAGTATTACCCGAACAGTGGGTGTTTCGTGGTGTATGTAGAGAAAAAAAAGATTCGTTTGTTGTCACTGTTAATAATAGAAATGGCTCTACCCTTCTTGATAAAATAATTAAAAACATTGCAGATGGTAGCACAATTTATTCTGACAGTTGGAGGAAAGGTTACCAAACAAACAGTAGAAATAGGATTCCAACATGCTAAAGTTAATCATAAATACAATTTTATTGCTCCTGATACAGTTCATACACAAACAGTTGAGAATGTGGGGCAGTGCTAAATGGAGGAACAAGAGACATAGGGGGACAGCGAGACATCATTTGGAATCTTATTTATCAAGAGTTCATATGGCGACAGAATCAGGTGAAAGAAAATAGACTGTTTTGAATCTATGTTAAACTCTATATCGGCACAATTTTCACCAAAATCCGATTGACTACTTTGTTTTTAAATAAAGTGTTTTGAATTTTGAAAATGTTTTGATTTTAAATAAAGTGTTACCTAACTTAACGTAACCTAACAATCTTTTCAACATTCCTAACCTAATCAAAACATATATATATATATATATATATATATATATATATATATATATATATATATATATATATATATATATATATATATATATATATATATATATATATATATATATATATATAATTAGGTAATGTTGAAAAGATTGTTAGGTAATTTATTTAAAATCAAAATTTTCAAAATTCAAAACACTTTATTTAAAAACAAATTAGTCAATCTAATTTTGGTGGAAATTGGGCCGATATAGATTTTAACATAGATTCAAAACAGTCTATTTTCTTTCACCTGATTCTGTCGCCATATGAACTCTTGATAAATAAGATTCCAAATGATGTCTCGCTGTACCCCTATGTCTCTTGTTCCTCCATTTAGCACTGCCCCACATTCTCAACTGTTTGTGTATGAACTGTATCAGGAGCTATAAAATTGTATTTATGATTAACTTTAGCATGTAGGAATCCTATTTCTATTCTATTTGTTTGGTAACCTTTCCAACTGTCAGAATAAATTGTGCTACCATCTGCAATGTTTTTAATTATTTTATCAAGAAGGGTAGAGCCATTTCTATTATTAACAGTGACAACAAACGAATCTTTTTTTTCTCTACATACACCACGAAACACCCACTGTTCGGGTAATACTCGACCACAATTATTTTTACGTTTAGTAAACAAACTTTCATCAATTTCAACAATGCAATCTGGTCCACCTACCTTCTTTCTTGGTTTATTCTCCATATCCAAGACACATAATTCACGCATGTAATTGTTCCAATCTATAAAGTTTTATCCGATAAAATCAAGTTGCTTTTCACAAAATTTAATCGACGTCAACTCCTCGCACCAGCAGTAGATGAATCTCAAAGCTGAACAAAATGGAATTCTGCTTCCCTCAAACCAGTTGTCTTTTCTAAGTCCCACTTGCTGATCACACTGTCTTAAATTACATTTCCAAAACTTACTTTTACCAAAATAAAGTTTCATGTCATGGGAGTTAGTACATTTTTTTTTTTTTGGTAAAATATTTCGCTCCTGAAAAAATAAAATTGCATCTTCTGTTTTTGGCAAATCCCAAATACGCATTTTCGTATGGCACTAAAAAATGGCGTCAAAAATCAGCAAACAACAAAGCAACAAGGAATCCAAAAGATAACTGCGTGCGCGTGCGAACAACAAGATTGCTCAATAAAATAGAACTAAAACTAAAATTAAATATAAAAAAACTTTCTAAGCTTCACACACACACACACACACACACACACACACACACACACACACACACACACACACACACACACACACACACACACACACACACACACACACACACACACACACACACACACACACACACACACACACACACACACACACACACACACACACACACACACACACACACACACACACACACACACACACACACACACACACACACACACACACACACACACACACACACACACACACACAACACACACACACACACACACACACACACACACACCACACACACACACACACACCACACACACACACACACACACACACACACACAACACACACACACACACACACACACACACACACACACACACACACACACACACACACACACACACACACACACACACACACACACACACACACACACACACACACACACACACACACACACACACACACACACACACACACACACACACACACACACACACACATATAAATATATATATATATATATTATATATATAATATATATATATATATATTATATATATATTATATATATATATATATATATTAGCAAAACTTCTGCTGCGGTGGCGTTAATACGTAAGTACCATTTGGGGTAATAAATCAGTAGGCTTGTATACCACGGCAACGTCCATCACTCGGTTAGGCCTGTATCACACGGCAAACGTCGGTAGTTCAGGTTATGATGAAGTCGAATTAAGATAGATAGAAAAATACATAATAAAAAAATAAAAAATTATCGTACACAAAAAAATTTTTTTATATTTTTTAAACTTATTTTCAGATCTTTTACAATTTTATTTTCTCAAAATTCAAAAGATTCCAAAAATGGGATCCTTTTTAACATACGTTTATAGTTTTTTAAATATTTAAGGATATCAAAGTGGTCTGATATATATATATATATATATATATATATATATATATATATATATATATATATATATTATATATGTGTGTGTGTGTCGTATGTTTATACTCCCCATTCGACATTACCGACGGTCTGTTAGGTTTCAACAATGCATAAAGAATGCACTTCTTTGATTCGTCCTTTTTGCATTTCGTCTATCCAGAGAGAGTTTCTCATGTTCCCTCAATTTACTTAGTAGTGCCTCACATTTTCACCACTTCTTTATTTGCATGTCCTCCACAGGTTTACAAGCACATATGCTAGCATTATTAAAAAAAAAAAAAATACTTTGGAAATGCTTGGAGGTGCGGCATCCACAATACCCCGCATTCATCTCTCATACCATGAGTGCGAAATTCGGTGAAGGGGTTGTTTCCTCCTAGACTCTTTAGTGTATGTATATATATATATATATATATATATATATATATATATATATATATATATA
>SEYY01016961.1:20000-25671 GCA_009176605.1 Armadillidium nasatum
TGGCTGAGAGCTTCTCGTTGTATTCTTCTTATTGTTGGTTTCTTGTCTTCTTAGCTCTTCTGGTTTGGAGTTAGACTTCAATCTGAGGCGATCAATCTTGAATGACCGATCTCCTAGTTACGACTCTCCATGGATCGATTGATGATGTTATTAATCTTGAATGGCCATCTTTAAATCCTATGATTAATTAATTCTAATATGTTCTTAACTCGCTTTTTATCGTTTTAAATCTTTAACCTTACTACGTTGATTTTAAATTTTTAACTTTAAAGGTCCGAAAAATTATTTACACAAATTAATCGATTTTGAAGCTATTTATGAATGTAAATAAAATATTATTTTCATTCATAAATTCACACGATACATTTTAAAAGAAAAGCAAAGAAAAGTTCACTTTCATTATAAAAGTTGAACTTTACATGCCTCCCTTCGAAAAATGTATCTTGTGCTCCAAAATGATGCAAACTCAACACAGCTCTATGTCCTCTGAAACGATCAAAAAAGAAGAATGTGATAACATAAAAACATGAACTTCAATAGATGAACAAGATATCTCTCTCCTTATCCTTGCAGTATATCGTCAAATCTGTGATGGCCCAGGTTTTCAATCTGTCCTATCAATCTTCAAATCCAAAACATCCAATACCGAGAAACTAAATCCAAGAGTTAGCTTATTCAAAAAAAACTAAACTCCGACCCCTGAGTATAATAGTGACGGAGCTCCCACTATTATAGTCACCACAGAGTATAAGCTACTGTGAGCGGTTTCACATGGTGTGTTCCCGAAGGTAACATTACCATTTGAACAGAGTTCGCGTGAAAATTTTTCCGCGGAGCCTAACCATGATGGCCCAGGTTGTTAAGCTGTCCAATCAAAAAAAAACAGTTCTCATAACTCCGGGATGTTCCTTCGCCGTGACGAATTCAACAAAGATAATGCGACGTAGAAACCATATAAATAGGATAAAATGATAACATCTTCTCTTTGTTTCGAATCAGGAGAACATCAGCATGGTGTAGTTTTTTGTTGATTAGTTTGCATCTCTGTAGAAGTTGTTGTGTTTCTAGAATTTTGTTCCATTAAGTTTCTTTGTCAATTTTGAGTTCACAACGAAAATTTCCTATGATCACTAGATCGTTACTATTAGTCGTTTATCATTCGTCGTTGATCCTTTAATTCCTTAATTTGTCCGCTGTATCCCACCGTCTGCTAACCAATTTAAAGAAAAGTGTGTATTGGGGATATAATACTTCTTGTATAGAATTACTGGATTCTTTAATAAACATAAATAATGTTGTTTAAAACATATAAACTAAATTAGGTAGCGTAGATTTAATGAAAACCGAGTTATTCTTCGGAGATGTTCCGAGGGTTCAACAACCTTTTGATTAAGTAGATCTAATTGAGACGATTTAAACTTCTTTGAGGATTTCTGAATAATAACTGGATTGATTCATCTGATCTTGATGATAAATACAATCTTGATGGTAAACTTTTCTTTATCGTTGAATTCTCACTAGTTGTTCTTAGATGATCATCTCGGATTGATTGTTGTTCTCTATTTTAATTGTCCCTGATTAATTAATTTTTTCTTCAATCCAAATCTTGATTCCTTTTTATCTCTGTAGAGGTTAAACTCTCTACGAATTTTGACAATCGAAAATAATCTTAGAAATTAATTTTACAACTAAAAAGTTAACAAAATTACAAATTTTGGAGTTCTAATTATGAATTCAAATAAAATATATTTTCATTCATAATAGATTTATCACATGATACATTTTAAAAAAAAAAAAAAAAAAAAAAAAAAAAAAAAAAAAATATATATATATATATAATATATATATATATATATATATATATATATATATATATATATATATATATATATATATATATATATATATATATATATATATAATTTCCAGACTTGTTTTATTGCCTTCTTCATTTAAATTCACGAAATCGTTATCTGGACTACATGCTTTATGCTAGGAGCTTTCAGGTAGAAGGAAGCGGAAGAAACTAAAAAGAAATTAATCAGGAAAGTTTGTATTTTTAACGAATTAGGAAAGAAGTATTCGTCAATCATTTAATTAAAACAACGTGTATGATTTAGTTTATATCTAGATAATACTACTAGACTAAGGTGACCATCTGTCCCGAATTTTTCGGGACAGTCCCGATTTATTTAGAAGGGCTTTTGTCCCGATTTTTAGATTTTGCAAAAATTATTTATTCAGCCAGACAGCAGAAGGGAGACACACACCGCCATACAGTCAGAGGGCGCGGCGCATGGGAACAGGGCAAAAAAAAAAAATTTTTTTTTTTTGTGTGTAGAATGTCCATAACTATTAAACCATATGACTTATTTTCGAAACCAACATTCGTATTTCTTTATATTAAAAATCCTTCTTTATACATCCCTTAAAACTCTTATGGGCAGTGTTCAGAAGCGTTCTGAATTTTGGTCAAAAATGTAATCACCTTATAATAGACCCAAATTGATAAAACAATTTATTCGCAAATTCGAAATTTAAAATCTAGCAAACGGGTTCATTGCAGTACTGGTAAATTCGTGATGTTTTTTGACTTTTTTTTAATTACAAAACCATTATAAAATCGAAGTATCGCTCGTAAATTTTGCTAGGAATATAGTTTAAACTGAAGCCAAGCAGTCATGTTAAGTGCATTCGTAAAAAGTTCTCTAAATCGAGGGAAAATTTTAAATGTTCTAGAGGTTATTGTAGTGTATGGGTTTTATTTTTAGAAAGAAAGTAAAGATTTTACGTGCGTTATTTTTCGTTTTAATAAACGGACGCCTTCAGAATAAAAAAATTAATGTTGAATCTGGTACAGAGAGAGAGTTTTTTGAAAAGCTCTATCCTTTCTCTATCTTTATTAGAAATATGAAGAAAATCCATCGATTCATTTTTTTTATAGGTGGGGGGGAATACCCCCCTTGTATTGCGTCTGACTTTTTTTACTAAATATGTTATAAAATATATAATATTTATTATTTTTCTTTCATTTTTTTCTGTACCGAATTAGAAACATTTAGATCTCTTCAAAAAAGTATCAACGAAGCTCGTACGTTGTGGCCTTCTGTGTTTATTGCATGTTAGAATCCAAATGAAATCCTTTTTTTTTTTTTGTCAAATGTTGATATATTTTTATTTTATTCTAATAGAACCGCATTTTTTTTCGTCTATAAAACTACGTAATTATCTTCGTCAAACTCCCTTTAGTTCATTAAAAAAAGTTTGAAAGAAATCGATCGATTGGATTTTTTTTCGCAAATTTTTTACGTATGAAGAGAAAAAAAAAAAAAAAAAAGTAAAGAGACACGCCCAAAGAATTTTCATGATTACGACGATTTTTTTTCCATTTTTAAATGGTAATATCTCGGAAACCATTTGGAATTATAAAAAAACTAATTACACATTTGGAATTAGATGATTATTTTCAGTTTTATAGAAAATAATATTCTAAATTAAAAGTTTTAGATTTTTTGAATAGATGCCAAATGTCGCTTGAAAAAATAGCTGAAATGACCTTGACTTGCAAAGACTTTTGCAAAGGAACCGTAAACAATTATAAAAAACTAATTACATATTTGGAAACGGCAGAAAATTTACTATAATCCCTGAAAAAAAAAAAATTTACAAAAAAATCTACAAAATTTTTATTTCCTAAATATGACGTCAACCTAATGAAGAATTCCCTTAGCATTGACCCAAGGAAGAAAAAAAAAAACGCAGGCCTCATTTCAAACTAACGCGTGACCATTAAAAAAAAATGGAAAAATTGCAAATTTTATATATATATATATATATATATATATATATATATATATATATATATATATATATATATATATATATATATATATATATATATATATATATATATATATATAATATATAATTTGTTTTCTCATCATATTCCTGTAGGTGCTAGCACCTGTCAGCTGTCTCGAACGAAATTCAAAGGGTTCCGAGGCAAGACATGAGTTTATTGAGCAAGGCAATTGGTGGCTTGCTAGGCCTATCAACTATATATAAAGAGTGGTTAAATTTTAAGGGCCGATGTTGATTTGAATAAAACACAAATTACTTAGGAATTTATTGTCATTTCTTTTTATTATGATAATATGGTATGGTTCAATTATGTATGGAACAAAATATCGGCCAAATGGCCGCCGCGACCTCGGCGGCACACCTCCATCCGATGGTCCAAATTTTCGATGACGCTGCCCAGAGGACAAGACCCCAGTCATGGCCAGGAACTGGCGATACGTATCAGTTGAGGATTAAGGTCGTGGCGAAACTGACACACCCGAGAAGCCAATCAATGGCGAAAGCCCGTCTAACACGTAAACGCTTCTCAATTGTACGGAGAGCGTCCAGGAAACCTGGAATTACATCAAGTACGTTGCGCGAGCGTACGCCGCGAAGTTTAGCTATGCGCATCAGGTCGTGCACATTGGCCCCGGACTTAGAATATGAGCCATAGCGGCTTATTCCAAGCATATCAGAGTAGACGTCAAGTATCCTCTGAAACGCCGGTGCGGAGAACCCCGGGACATACTTCTTCGGCCAATGGAGCTCAAATAGTGAAGCTAAATGAACATAGAGATCTTCGGTTTTATGAACTGTAACCTGAATAGACCTAATCTTGGCCATTGCGAGTCTACTCTGCGCACGGAGAGATGGCACTAGGGCCGGGACATCATCACCTCCGAGCTTGGTGACGCGATCCTCCCAGACAAGCGTCTCGATCTCGGGACCGGAAAGAGGCAGCCCGAGCTCGAGGCCGCGAACACGCCAAGCGTTTTCACGCTCGAGCGTGGCCGACGTGAAGGTTAGGCCAATACGCCCAGCGTATTCACTCAATGTGCGACGGCCCGGCTTGAAGGCCAAGGGTGAAGAATTAACCCAGGGAAGCAGACCCAAGCCACCCAAAGAACAGGGGGTCTGGGCCATAACAATTGACCCCTGTGTTAGCACAGTGACGGGTTATAAGGTGAGAACGAAGTTTAGAAAGTATTTCAGTGCTCAGAGGAGCACGCCGAATTAGGGTACCAATGGCAGCGACCACGCCCGTCATCGAACCCTCATCAGTCCAAGGCAGCGCATTCCATGGCTTGCGTTGGAGGATGTTTGGTATTGAACGACAGGCATAACCGTAGTATTTTCCGTCCTCACATTCGAGGCGGAGAAACTCGGATCTTCCGCGGTATATACCGAACTTTTTGTCGTTGCCTTCGGCCCCCAGCATTTGATAGGAGATTCGCTGGCACAAGCAGCGTAGATAGGTGATAGCTATAGTGAGGGAGTCGTCGCCTCTAACATAGGTTATGTCCGGTTCCCACTCCTGACGGCGGGTTACACGTTGAGTCAAAGACAAAGCCTCGCGACTCATGGACTCATTGTAATCGGTTCCGACGTATGAGGTGCCACGCAGCCCGCTCATGAGCCCTCCACGAACCGGGTACACGCCGCCGCCTCCCGGCCACGCAGCAGGAGCTGCTATGGTGGCGTGGTCGTGTACTCTCTGAAGAATAGAGACAATAGAATTGACTTCAGGACGTAAGTCGTCCTGAACAACCTGGCCGGCCAAATGATAGAGATTGTTGTCGATGGCCCGGATTTCGTCACTAGTGGGCTG
>SEYY01016962.1:12500-22500 GCA_009176605.1 Armadillidium nasatum
TAAAGAGCAGATGGAGAAAGCTGCTGTTCCCACTGACAGGGTGAAAACCCTTCCAGGGAGAAGATATATATATATATATATATATATATATATATATATATATATAATATATATATATATATATATATATATATATATATATATATATATATATATATATATATATTATATATATATATTATGTTATGTTATACATTGCACCATATCCCGCATGATGCAGGGTGGTGTCGACTTCAGAAAGTTTTCACCTTCCTGCAATCGTACATGGGAAAGAGAAAAAAAAAAAAAAAAAAAAAAAAAAAAAATATATATATATATATATATATATATATATATATATATATATATATATATATATATATATATATATATATATATATATATATATATATATATATATATATATATATTATTTATTAAGGATGGAGCGATACCAAACTTCATGTTTGCTTATGAAAATTTAACTGTGAACTTCAGACTATAAAAGCAAATTCCTTAACTAACGGCGATTATTGATTATTTTTAATCAATAGCAATTTTTAAATATGGATTGAAATATCGATATATCAATAGCGAAAATTCGATATTGAAAGGTCGGACAACTTAACTTATATATATATATATATATATATATATATATATATATATATATATATATATATATATATATATATATATATATATATATATATATATATATATATATATATATATATATATATATATTTTATATCACCTCTGGTGGGCAAAGGCCAGAGGCCTACTACAATTCTACCAGAGTTAGGGGGAAAAACGGAAGAATGGTCAAATTAAAGGCCGACGTGACCTGATACACGACGTTTGAAGGTGTGTAAGTCATAGGAAGTTGGAAAAATAGAGGAAGGGAGTGTGTTCCAGACTTTACCGTTAGAGTACATGTAGGACAGAGCATAGCGGTTGAGTCTGGGGTCAGAGAGTTGGACAGAGAAAGGATGAGACTGTGTAGAAAGTCGAGTCGCACGATCCCTTCTCAGTGGAGGAGGTATGTGACGAGAGAGTTCAGAAGAGCAGTGTCCATTGTAGTACCGATAGTATAGAGAGAGTGACGGAACAATTCGACGGGCAGAAAGAGATTGAAGAGAGTTAGTAAGAGTAGGAGAGTTGATGAGACGAAATGCCCTAGACTCCACCTTCTCTAGGAGAGCTGTATGTGTGGAACCACCCCAGATGTGAGAAGCATACTCCATACAGGGGCGAACAACACCCATATACAGAGCAAGCAACTGGGGTGGAGTGAAGAAAATATATATATATATATATATATATATATATATATATATATATATATATATATATATATATATATATATATATATATATATATATATATATAATTTGTGGATGCGGATGCCATCACTAATGCCGACGTTGGACATGTGTCAAGGGGGCATCATCCTGCTTAAAATAGCCAGTACGAAGTTCCTCGTCATCCAAATAATTACAAACTCATTGAAGATGTTGATATGGCCAGTATTTTGATAAAGGTGTTTTTTTAAGCGCAAATCTAGGTGTGAGCGCGAGCGTCACACCCTCTTTATTGTCTTCTTCGAACTCGTAATCTAATAGGGCCTATATCATAAACTGACCATATCAGCATCTTCGATAAGTTCGCAATCATTTGAATACGAGGAACTCCATACTGGCTATTTTAGGCAGGATATATATATATATATTATATATATATATATATATATATATATATATATATATATATATATATATATATATATATATATATATATATATATATATATATATATATATATATATATCTATATATATATATATATATCCGCATCGCATCCGCATTATATAAATTAGAAATATGACATCCGATCCATCACTAATATATATATATATATATATATATATATATATATATATATATATATATATATATATATATATATATATATATATATATATATATATATATATATGCGAATTGTAGATCAAGAGTGAGAGTGAAGAGAGAACTATCGGATTGGTTTAGCATAGGAGTATGAGAAAGGTGTGTGTAATATCTCCAAGTTATTTAATCTATTGTGAATGGTTACTTAGAAAAATGGAGAGAGAGAAGGGAAGAGTATTACGTTGAGAAATATGGAGGGTGAATGGGAGTGAATGTTTTACTTTTTGCAGATATGCGGCATGTGTTGGTGGCAGAATCTGGAGAAAAGATTAGAATACTTGTGAGAGAGTTTGAAGGGAATGTGCAAACACAGATTGAAATTCAATCCAGCGAAGAATAAAGTTATGAGGATTGGAGGTGGGGATGAGGAAATGTGGAGGGAGGAATTGGTTTGTAGAAGTGTGAGAATGGAAACTTATTGAGGAGGTGAATGAATTCAAATATCTAGTAATGTTGGGTGGAAGGTAAGGGTGGGACGAAAAAGGAATAAAGAACAGAGTGGTAGAGGAATGAAAGTATTGGGGCCTAAGAAAAAGGAAGAAAGGAAAAATTTCGAAAGAAATAAAGATAAGAATGTTTGAATGTATGTGTTCACCTTCTGTATTGTATGTGTGTGAAACATAGACGATAAGTGCTCGGTCGAGAAAAAGTTTCAATGTCTTTGAGATAAAAGATTTGAGAGCGATATATAAATTGAGAAGGATTGATAGGATTAGAAATGAAAGAATAAGGGAGATGTGTAAATGGAAGAAGGGTGTAATTGATAGAGAGGAGGAGGATGTGCTAAAATGGTTTGGCACAGATAGGAAGGGACGAAGTGGAGATGGATGGATGGAGTGAGAGTGATTTTGATGGAAGGAATTGAGTTTAGACGAGGGTAGAAGATTTGTGGAGACAGAGATGGAGGGAGGTGGTGAAAGCGTTGAAAGATAAGAATAGTTATGTTTGTAAGGGAATTGTGGCGGGCACCACCTTACGAAAGTGGGAAAGGTGATAGTGAAATATATATATATATATATATATATATATATATATATATATATATATATATATATATATATATATACAATTACAAAATGGGTTGAATTCGCATCCGCACTTCGAGCTTCTTTTCACTTATATATATATATATATATATATATATATATATATATATATATATATATTATATATATATATATATATATATATATATATATATATATATATATATATATATATATATATATACGGCAAAGGGAAATAGAAACAACGTATTTTGTATTGAGCTGTAATTATGCTATGTTAATGTGTCAAGGGAAAAAGTGAAATAAATTCTCCCCTGTTTTTGTTCAAATATCGAAGAAATGAGAGACAAAACTTCTTTACAAAGGAAACCTTTTTGAGAGGATCGTGAAAGGCACTTAGTAGCAATTACAAAATGGGTTGAATTCGCTCTTCAGACTTTTCACTTGTTTGACGCTTCAGTGAGTCACCTCCAAACCTTGTCTGAAAATAAACTCTTATAACGAAAAATTGTATATATATATATATATATATATATATATATATATATATATATATATATATATATATATATATATAATATATATATATATATATATATATATATATATATAGTGATGGATCGGATGTCATATTTTCCAATTTGCGGATGCGGATGTTTGAATTTTCGAAAGTGCGGATGTTGAATTTTCGAAAGTGCGGATGCGGATGTTGAATTTTGAAAGTGCGGATGCGGATGCGAAAGTGCGGATGCGGATTTTGAATTTTTCGAAAAGTTCGGATGCGGATGCGGATGCGGATGTTAATTTTGATGAGGATGCGGATGCGGATGCGGATGTTAATTATATATATATATATATATATATATATATATATATATATATATATATATATATATATATATATATATATATATATATATATATATATATATATATATATATATATATCACTTTTCCACTTTCGTGAGGTGGTGCCCGCCACAATTCCCTTACAAACATAAGTATTATTACCTTTCAACGCTTTCACCACCTCCCTCCATCTCTGTCTCCACAAATCTTCTACCCTCGTCTAAACTCAAATTCCTTCCATCAAAATCACTCTCACTCCATCCATCCATCTCCACTTCGGCCTTCCCCTTCCCCAACCCTTCCCCTATCTACATCGGATCTACGTACCTTGCCAACCATTCTGTTCTCTTTCATTCTTCACATATGTCCAAACCATTTTAGCACATCCTCCTCCTCTCTATCAATTACACCCTTCTTCCATTTACACATCTCCCTTATTCTTTCATTTCTAATCCTATCAATCCTTCTCAATTTATATGTCGCTCTCAAATCTTTCATCTCAAAGACATTGAAACTTTTTCTCGACCGAGCACTTATCGTCTATGTTTCACACGCATACAATACAGAAGGTGAACACATACATTCAAACATTCTTATCTTTATTTCTTTCGAAATTTTTCCTTTCTTCCATACTTTTATTAGGCCCCCCAATACTTTCATTCATTCTACCACTCTGTTCTTTATTCCTTTTTCCGTCTCACCCTTACCTTCCACCCAACATTACTAGATATTTGAATTCATTCACCTCCTCAAGTTTCCATTCTCACACTTCTACAAACCAATTCCTCCCTCCACATTTCCTCATCCCCACCTCCAATCCTCATAACTTTATTCTTCGCTGGATTGAATTTCAATCTCGTGTTTGCACATTTCCCTTCAAACTCTCTCACAAGTATTCTCATATTTTCTCCAGATTCTGCCACCAACACATGCCGCATCATCTGCAAAAAGTAAAACATTCACTTCACATTCACCCTCCATATTTCTCAACGTAATACTCTTCCCTTCTCTCTCCATTTTTCTAAGTAAACCATTCATCAATAGATTAAATAACATGGAGATATTACAAACCCCTGTCTCAATCCCACTCCTATGCTAAACCAATCCGATAGTTCTCTCTTCACCCTCACTCTTGATCTACAATTCGCATATATATATATATATATATATATATATATATATATATATATATATATATATATATATATATATATATATATATATATATATATATATATATATATATATATATATATATATATTAGTGATGGATCGGATGTCATATTTTCTAATTTGCGGATGCGGATGTCGAATTTTGGGTTGAAAGAAAATCCGGATGCGGATGCGGATGTTGAATTTTCGAAAATGCGGATGCGGATACGGATGTTGATTTTTGTGCGGATGCTCCGCATCCTCGCATGCGGATGCGGATTTGGATGTCCATCACTAATATATATATATTAGTGCTGGATCGGATGTCATATTTTCCAATTTGCGGATTCGGATGCGGATGTTGAATTTTGGAGAAGTGCGGATGCGGATGTTGAATTTTTGAAAGTGCGGATGCGGATGTTGAATTTTCGAAAGTGCGGATGCGGATGCGGATGCGGATTTTGAATTTTCGAAAAGTTCGGATGCGGATGCGGATGTTAATTTTTATGAGGATGCGGATGCGGATGCGGATGCGGATGTTAATTTTGATGAGGATGTGGATGCGGATGTTAATTATATATATATATATATATATATATATATATATATATATATATATATATATATATATATATATATATATATATATATATATATATATATATATATATATATATATATATATATATATATATATATATATATATATATATATATATCACCTTTTCCACTTTCGTGAGGTGGTGCCCGCCACAATTCCCTTACAAACATAAGTATTATTACCTTTCAACGCTTTCACCACCTCCCTCCATCTCTGTCTCCACAAATCTTCTACCCTCGTCTAAACTCAAATTCCTTCCATCAAAATCACTCTCACTCCATCCATCCATCTCCACTTCGGCCTTCCCCTCCCCCTACCCTTCCCCTATCTACATCGGATCTACGTACCTTGCCAACCATTCTGTTCTCTTTTATTCTTCACATATGTCCAAACCATTTTAGCACATCCTCCTCCTCTCTATCAATTACACCCTTCTTCTATTTACACATCTCCCTTATTTTTTCATTTCTAATCCTATCAATAATTCTCAATTTATATATCGCTCTCAAATCTTTCATCTCAAAGACCTTGAAACTTTTTCTCGACCGAGCACTTATCGTCTATGTTTCACACACACATACAATACAGAAGGTGAACACATACATTCAAACATTCTTATCTTTATTTCTTTCGAAATTTTTCCTTTCTTCCATACTTTTCTTAGGCCCCCCCAATACTTTCATTCCTTCTACCACTCTGTTCTTTATTCCTTTTTCCGTCCCACCCTTACCTTCCACCCAACATTACTAGATATTTGAATTCATTCACCTCCTCAAGTTTCCATTCTCACACTTCTACAAACCAATTCCTCCCTCCACATTTCCTCATCCCCACCTCCAATCCTCATAACTTTATTCTTCGCTGGATTGAATTTCAATCTCGTGTTTGCACATTTCCCTTCAAACTCTCACAAGTATTCTCATCTTTTCTCCAGATTCTGCCACCAACACATGCCGCATCATCTGCAAAAAGTAAAACATTCACTTCACATTCACCCTCCATATTTCTCAACGTAATACTCTTCCCTTCTCTCTCCATTTTCTAAGTAAACCATTCATCAATAGATTAAATAACATGGAGATATTACAAACCCTTGTCTCAATCCCACTCCTATGCTAAACCAATCCGATAGTTCTCTCTTCACCCTCACTCTTGATCTACAATTCGCAAATATATATATATATATATATATATATATATATATATATATATATATATATATATATATATATATATATATATATATATATATATATATATATATATATATATATATATATATATATATATTAGTGATGGATCGGATGTCATATTTTCTAATTTGCGGATGCGGATGCGGATGCGGATGTCGAATTTTGGAGAAGTGCGGATGCGGATGCGGATGCGGATGTTAAATTTTTGAAAGTGCGGATGCGGATGCGGATGTTGAATTTTCGAAAATGCGGATGCGGATGTTGATTTTTGTGCGATGTTCCGCATCCGTGCATGCGGATGCGGATGCCATCACTAATATATATATATATATATATATATATAATATATATATATATATATATATATATATATATATATATATATATATTAGTGATGGATCGGATGTCATATTTTCTAATTTGTGGATGCGGATGCGGATGATCGAATTTTGGAGAAGTGCGGATGCGGATGTTGAATTTTCGAAATTGCGGATGCGGATGTGGATGCGGATGTTGAATTTTCGAAAAGATGCGGATGCGGATGCGGATGTTAAATTTGATGAGGATGCGGATGCGGATGCGGATGTTAAATATATATATATATATATATATATATATATATATATATATATATATATATATATATATATATATATATATATATATATATATATATATATATATATATATATTTCACTATCACCTTTCCCACTTTCGTGAGGTGGTGCCCGCCACAATTCCCTTACAAACATAACTATTCTTACCTTTCAACGCTTTCACCACCTCCCTCCATCTCTGTCTCCACAAATCTTCTACCCTCGTCTAAACTCAAATTCCTTCCATCAAAATCACTCTCACTCCATCCATCCATCTCCACTTCTGCCTTCCCCTCCCCCTACCCTTCCCCTATCTACATCGGATCTACATACCTTGCCAACCATTCTGTTCTCTTTCATTCTTCACATATGTCCAAACCATTTTAGCACATCCTCCTCCTCTCTATCAATTACACTCTTCTTCCATTTACACATCTCCCTTATTCTTTCATTTCTAATTCTATCAATCCTTCTCAATTTATATATCGCTCTCAAATCTTTCCTCTCAAAGACATTAAAACTTTTTCTCGACCGAGCACTTATCGTCTATGTTTCACACACATACAATACAGAAGGTGAACACATACATTCAAACATTCTTATCTTTATTTCTTTCGAAATTTTTAGTTTCTTCCATACTTTTGTTAGGCCCCCCAATACTTTCATTCCTTCTACCACTCTGTTCTTTATTCCTTTTTCCGTCCCACCCTTACCTTCCACCCAACATTACTAGATATTTGAATTCATTCACCTCCTCAAGTTTCCATTCTCACACTTCTACAAACCAATTCCTCCCTCCACATTTCCTCATCCCCACCTCCAATCCTCATAACTTTATTCTTCGCTGGATTGAATTTCAATCTCGTGTTTGCACATTTCCCTTCAAACTCTCTCACAAGTATTCTCATCTTTTCTCCAGATTCTGCCACCAACACATGACGCATCATCTGCAAAAAGTAAAACATTCACTTCACATTCACCCTCCATATTTCTCAACGTAATACTCTTCCCTTCTCTCTCCATTTGGAGATATTACAAACCCCTGTCTCAATCCCACTCCTATGCTAAACCAATCCGATAGTTCTCTCTTCACCCTCACTCTTGATCTACAATTCGCATATATATATATATATATATATATATATATATATATATATATATATATATATATATATATATATATATATATATATATATATATATATATATATATATATATATATATATATATATATATATATATTAGTGATGGATCGGATGTCATATTTTCTAATTTGCGGATGCGGATGCGGATGCGGATGTCGAATTTTGGAGAAGTGCGGATGCGGATGCGGATGTTGAATTTTTGAAAGTGCGGATGCGGATGTTGAATTTCCGAAAGTGCGGATGCGGATGCGGATGCGGATGCGGATGTTGAATTTTTGAAAATGCAGATGCGGATGCGGATGCGGATGCGGATGTTGATTTTTGTGCGGATGTTCCGCATCCGCGCATGCGGATGCCATCACTAATATATATATATATATATATATATATATATATATATATATATATATATATATATATATATATATATATATATATATATATATATATATATATATATATATATATATATATATATATATATATATGCCAGACTGCACTTTGGTCCCCTTAAATATCTCAAAAAGTACTAAACCTACGTAAAAAACGATAACATTTTTGGAACCGTTGAAGAATTTTGATAAGGAAAAATTGGGAAATAAAAAATAAATTCTTATAATAATAAAGTTTATATAAGTAAAGTTTACTTATTTTTAACTTCTCGCGAGAATCGTACGTCTGCCAATGACGTTTTTTTTTCAATTTTTCCGAAATTGGAAAAAATGGGAAATACCCCAAATCGTCTACAGGAAAAGTAGTAGACAATATCATCATCACTCACTCACGGGTCGGGGGGTCCGGGGTGAGAGCCCCCTCCCGTAGATAAATGCTCGGTATTTGTATAACACCAAATTTAACTTTGTTACGTCATCAGTTGTCGTTTGTTACGTCATCAATTATCAACTTATCGTACATTTTTTATTCAAAAACCGAATTTTTATTTTTTTTTTTTTTTTTTACTTTTTTTCACAAGTTTTATTATTTTCTTTATCAAAATCCTTCAAGGATTCCAAAAATGTTATCATTTTTTACGTAGGTTTAGTACTTTTTGAGATATTTAAGGGGACCAAAGTGCAGTCTGACACATATATATATATATATATATATATATATATATATATATATATATATATATATATATATATATATATATATATATATATATATATATATATATATATATATATATATAGTTAGAATTACTGTGGTATTAATTTCAACTTTGCTGAACCTGAGTTAATAGTTTTCGATCTCCATTGAACACGAAACTTTGGTTTTCAAACACTTTAGACTCACCAAAGTAACAGTGTATGTTCAGAATTATATGAATAAAATTAAAAATATCATGTCAAGCAGAATCATTTTAACTGAAAAGTTTCAATCATTAAGAGAAAAATAGGGAATCATAGTGATACCTGGGAGTTACAATGTAAAGCTAAAGTTAGCTAGGAACTAAACCTGCAGTCTACCGCTACCGTACGGTCTGTACTGTGTACAAGTCTGTA
>SEYY01016964.1:0-30000 GCA_009176605.1 Armadillidium nasatum
AAATCTAATAGTTTTTGGAAGGCTTCAAAATGGTGAAGAGAGTGTTCTGGAGGTACCAAACATCTTAATGTCTCGATGAATTCCTCAAAAGTGGAGAGGCGAAGGAGTTCTGGGTTAGAATTTAAAAGTTGTCGAAATTCGCCCTTTGTGAGGTGAATTTGGGATCGAGCTTGAGTTATTTTGGTACGGTCATCCGCACAATGTTTAATTTGGATGTTTTCTTTTACATCTTCAAGCCATCTAGAAAAGATAGGGCCTTCCCACTTATTGGTTATTCTCCCTATGAGTATTAATTCTTCTTTGGGAATAGTGGTGATGGCAGCAAGTGTTGGGGGGTTGTTGGGGAAGTCTGGCTGTGTTGGATTCTCATTGGACATAGTGATGTAAATTTTAGATTAAAAACAGAGAAAAAAATTTATTTTTAAATACTCACGATCTGGTAAAAGGTTTTTCTTTGAATGTAGACTTTGTGGGAAGTTTCTACACTGATAGGGGTAAGGATGGATTTCTTCTTCCTTCAAATTTTATTAGTCTACCAGTTAAAAACCTTTACCAGACGGAGATTCTTAAGAATAGGGTGGAATTTTTGTTAACAAATTTTAAGATAGTTAGTGGAAGAGCATATCAGAAATATGTTTGACCAATCAGAGGGTAGAGTGTTATGATGACGAAGAAGTTTTCTTGTTATCAAAATTATTAAGATTTTGAGAGAAAAAAAAAATGTAACATATATATATATATATATATATATATATATATATATATATATATATATATATATATATATATATATATATATATATATATATATATATATATATATATATATATATAGAGGAGAGAGTCATGATGACGAAGAAGTTTTCTTGTTATCAAAATTATTAAGATTTTGAGAGAAAAAAAAATATATATACATATATATATATATATATATATATATATATATATATATATATATATATATATATATATATATATATATATATATATAAATCTATATAAATATATATAAATATATATAAATTATATAAATATATATAAATATATATATGTATATATATATATATATAATATATATATATATATATATAATATATATATATATATATATATATATATATATATATATATATATATATATATATATATATATATATATATATATATATATATATATATATATATATATATATATATATATATATATATATATATATATATATATATATATATATATATATATGTGTGTGTGTGTGTGTGTGTGTGTGTGTGTGTGAGAGAGAGAGAGAGAGAGAGGAAAGAAAAAAATTAAGACATTTTATAATTTAAAAAAAAATAAAATAAAGTCTTAAAAACTAAAAAGTTGGTACAAACTAGGTGAGTAGGGAAGGGAGTCGGTAGGAGTCGCTTAATTTACCGACTCCGACTCTCCATCCCTGTTCAAAACATTTATTATTCCTAACAGAAAATATTTTAATTTATAAAATATACTTTGGCACAACCATGACTAAGTATTGGTTGTACAGGGAATGCAATCCTCAGTTGCCTGGCAGTACACAAATGTTCTATCTTATTACTGTGGATTTCTTATAATTAAAGTATCGGTATCGGTATCGGCCCCTTAAAAAAATAGAGTATCGGTATCGGTATCGGCCTCTTTACTGGTATCGGTACATCTCTAATATATATATATATATATATATATATATATATATATATATATATATATATATATATATATATATATATATATATATATATATATATATATATATATATATATATATATATATATAGTAGAGAGTTGATAAGACGAAAAGCTCTAGATTTAACCTTTTCAAGAAATATAGGAGTAGAGCCATGACAGATGTGCGAGTCTACTCTATACATGGACGAAAACACACCTACAAAGAACAAGCAACTGGGGTGGCGAGAAAAAATAACGAAGGTACCTCAGAACTCATAATCTCTAAGAAGTTAGTTTAGAAAGATAAGTACTGTGATCTTCCGAAGAAAGGTTATAAGAAAGAGAAACACCAAACATTAAGAACAGATGAATGTTTTAGCTGTGTTTTCGAAGAAGATATTAGTTGTGTTGAAGGTTGTGTCGAATAAGAGATGATGTAATTGAGTGTTTGAAGCATTGAAAACGACCAATAGTAGAAACTTTAGTAGTTAGTTGACTCAATGTTACCCTATTAGCATCAATTAGCTGCTGTTTGAAGTCAGGTCATTCAAAATGAGAGTAGTAACGAAGAATGGAGTCATCAGCATAAGAGTGGATACGTAGTGAAGCAACAGAGAGAAGGTCATTAAAGGAAAGTAGAAATAGAGTTGGGGATAAGACAGATTCTTTATAGACTTAAAGAAGAACAATGGACTTCTACAACAGTTGTTATAGAATGAAAGAAAAGGAAATCAGAAAGAAGGATTGATTTCAAAGAAGTAAAGTTTTAAATTAAAGCTTTGTGATAGACTCTATCGAAGGCTTTCGTTATGTCCAGTGCCACAGCGAAAGATTCAAATAAACACAGAAGGGCAGAGACCAAGAGTCCGAGAAAAAGGAAAGAAGATTACCAGTAGAGCTTTTCTAGAAGAAGATGAGAAGAGCTGAGATATTTCCAAATCTTATCGTTAAGGATAGATTCGAAATTTTTTTGAAAGAACGGAGGTTAAAGAAATGGGACGGTAGTTAGAGTGTTGATTAAGGTTCCCCCTTTTTCGTCACAGGCTGAATGAGCGCACGTTTCTAGCAAGAAGGGAAAGTTGAAGTAGAAAGACAGATAAGAAATGATTTACGAAGGCAGGGTGTAAGCTCTGATGCACAAGTTTTGAGAACCCCAGGAGGAATATCATCAGGACCGTACGCCTTCTTAGTATTAAGTTCTGAGAAAGCAGAAACATTTTTAGATGAAATTACAATATTAGTGATAAAAAAGTTGGAGGGAGTTGAAGGTGAATCGTTTGAATGAATTAGAGGCAAAAGTTTGAGCGAAGAGTTCATCTTTACAGGAAGTCAAATAGGCAGTTGAACCGTCAGAAAATACTAGAGAAGGAAAAGATTAAGAAATAAAGTTAGAGTTGACATTTTTGGATAATGCCAGAATCGGCTTGAGGAAATAGAACCATAAAGATTATTGCATTTACGACAGAGAAATGAGTTTTTAATATTAAATAAATAGGACGATAATTAGAGAATTAAGAGGGGTTCCCCTTCTTTGGCACAGGCTGAATGAGGGCACGTTTCCTTTATGAATGGAGGGTTGAAGTAGACAGAGACGAAATATAAGTACAGAAAGCAATGTGCAAACTCAGAAGCACAAGTTTTGAGAACCATTTGAGGGATATCATCAGGACCGAACCCCTTCTTAGTGTTTAGTTCAAAGAGAAAAGAAACATTTTTAGAAGAAATTACAATATTAGTCATAAAAGAATTGAAGTGAGTTAAAGGTGAAGGAATAGTTCTTGAATCATCTTCTGTGGAATTAGAGGCAAAAGTTTGAGCAAAGAGCTTTAGTAGAAGTCAAAACGGCAGTTGTACTGTCAGAAGATATTAGAAAAGGAAAGATTCAGAAATAAAGCTAGAGTTGACAAGGTTTGTATAATGCCAGAAAGGGCGTGATGAAATGGAACCATAAAGGTTATTGCATTTACGACGGAGAAATGAGTTTTTAATGTTACGGAGAATAGATTTTGCCCGGTTCTGGAATGAAATGCAAGTTGGATAAGTTTCGAGAGTTTAAAAACGACGGTAATCCCTGAAGGTAGTGTCCCTGCGGCCAATCGCACAAGAGCAAATAGAATTAAACCAAGATTTGTTAGGTTTAATTGAAGAGGAAAAATATGAATTGTATCCCTCCAAGCCAGAGTATCACCTCTGTAATGAGCTCTGCACACTCCTAGAGACCCCTTCCACGAAAACAGTAATCATTTTCATGGAAAATTCGAGAAATGCGTTATCAAGTCAGGCAGTTAGAAGTACCGAAGTGTCAGAAACTTCTTCTCGCAGAAGGTGGGGCTCGTTCTTGCGTATGAATTGAAAAGACAAAAAAAAAAGAAACAGAGATAAGATGATCGGATGAACCCAGATTAGGAAATAGTTTAACATTATAAGGAGAAGTATAAGAAGTTCAGAAAAGATCATGAGTTCACCACCAAGACGATCAGGAATACGGACAGGTTCACCAGCTGGATCATGAGAACTAAACGAAACTCATTTATGGTGTTGAACTTTGAATCCCATAAAATTATGATTTCGAAGAAACATGAAGAACAAAGAATGAGCTCTATATTTGGAATTCATATGGACAAAGAATTTTTTATAGTCAGTAGAATTTGGAAATAAATAGACAGAACAAATAAATTTATTTGTAGAATTGCAAGTGAACGTAAACAATAAAGTAGATAATTCAGTAGACTCCAAATTAGAGACACGAGAACAATCAACATCATTGCACATATATAAGAAACACTAGCCTTGGCTGAAAATTGAGGATAGAGACAGTAGGAGGTGACTGAGTTAAGGTTTGCTGTCAACGTACTTAAGTACCTTAGTTTAATTTAATAATAAATGAGGTCTAGAAGAAGAGAGATGGTGTTCGACAAAGTGGAAATTAGACAAAAGACCACGAATGTTGCAGAAATTAATGAAAAAAGTAGACCGTGCACCAGAGCTAGCTAGATGAAAATTCATGGCGGTACCATCCCTGTCATCGAAGGGCACCGCTCCCAAGCGGTGATGAAGTGAGAAGTGAATGAGTACAGAAAGCAAGTACCTCGAAGCATCTTAGAGGCAGGTTTATGTAAGAACTTTAAAATTTGTTGGGATAGAATGAAGAAGGTGGGTATTGAGTAGTAGGATCATAGACACCCCATCATGAGATGTCAGAAAGTTTTTTTTTTTTTTTTTTTTTTTTTTTTTTTGTGAGATGAATATATCGTATTCTTAGAATCTAATTTTTGCGTGTTGAGGTGTGTGAGAGAAGAATTTCGTCCTGTGAATAAGTTTAAGAGTAAAAAAGAATAAAATGAGTCAATGAGAATTCCATATGTAAGTTTACGTCTTCTAGGTTCCACAGGATGATTTTACTTAATATTTGGATTGTACTATCAAAAGAAAATTAGAAGGTGAGAAATGGCATACTAGATTACTTTCTCGGTTATAGTTTGTGCATTGTTTTTTTTCCATACTATGTGGAAAAAGTTAAGTTACCAAGGGCTTTTGTATATTTCAGTTTGAAATGTGATAGCGGTAGGTCTTAAAACTTTTAATACAGTTTGATGGCAGAAATGTTGACTAGGATTGTTGCATGGTTATTTTTAATTTATTCATTACTTATAAAGAATTTTTTGGTAGGCGAAAAGTGGGATATAGGTTTGACTGCAATCAAAATAATTTAGTCTTGTCATCTTTCGTCTTCCAGTTGTTATGGTGTGGTGAGATGTGGTGTCACCTTTAGATGTTTGAATATTGCTGTTCTAATATAAATTTATTTCATTATTCCTCAGGCATTGAAGCAGACTTAATGTTACAGTATTTAATGTCTAAAGATTTTTCAGAGGTAAGTTTTTTATTTATATATTATATATATATATATATATATATATATATATATATATATATATATATATATATATATATATATATATATATATATATATATATATATATATATATATATATATATATATATATATATATATATATATATATATATATATATATATATATATATATATATATATATATATATATATATATATATATATATATATATATATATATATATATATATATATATATATATATATATATATATATATATATATATATATATATATATATATATATATATATATATATATATATATATATATATATATATATATATATATATATATATATATATATATGGAGTGAAGTATCGGTATCGGTATCGGTATCGGCATATTTTCCGATACCGGTATCGGTATCGGCAAAAAATTTGTATAGGAGTAAAGTATCGGTATCGGTAGTATATCGGCAAGTATCGGCATATTTTCATATCGGGTATCGGGTATCGGCTTCGGGGAATTTTTATATCGGTATCGGTAAAAATTTTGGTATCGCTCCATCCCTAATATATATATATATATATATATATATATATATATATATATATATATATATATATATATATATATATATATATATATATATATATATATATATATATATATATATATATATATATATATATATATATTATATATATATATATATATATATATATATATATATATATATATATATATATATCTATATATATATATATATATATATATATATATATATATATATATATATATATATATATATATATATATATATATATATATATATATATATATATATATATATATATATATATATATATATATATATATATATATATATATATATATATATATATATATATATATATATATATATATATATATATATATATATATACTTTAGACTGGTAAATGCAGAGTTGCTATCATCAGTGAGAAATTTTTTTTTTTTTCGTCTGGATTTATAGGCAGAAAAAATTCTGAATTGTTCCCCTATTTTGACAAGGCGTACGTATTCTTCAGTCTTTAGCAGTAGTATATAGAGCTCTTTCGACAGATGCCAGATGTAGCTAAACAGAAACAATCTGGCAACCTAAGCCAAACGGGATTCTAATTTGCAATGCAGATCACCCCGCTCAAATTCACCTCACTCTCTTTCCTGACACCATTTTGGGGGTTCAAGAAATTGAAATTGTCCTCAACTCTAGGGAAGGGGCCCCCGTGAAGGCCCCGTGAACCCTCCAAAAATGGTATAAGGAAGTTGCCTGAGTTTGCAAAATCGCTGCGTTCACCTCACTCTCTTTACTGACAATTTTCTTTGCGATTCAGTCTGGGTGAAATTTTTTTGGAATCTGGGGGTCCGGGGATCCACGTGGGTCAGTGAACCGATAAAGAAAATATCAGGAAGGTCCCTGAGAATGCAGAATTGCACGCAAATGCAAAAAAGACAGTTAGGGAAAGGTTGCCAGATTTTTCGAGGTAGCTAAATCTGGCATCTTTTGAAAGCGCTCTATATACTATTTTTAGTTATAATTTTTCATTTCCTGTCATATATATATATATATATTATATTTAGTTAAAACTACCAGTAAGAAATTTTTTTATATCAATCGTATCCCTAAAATAAAGAGACGGAAATATAAAAATATATATATATAAAAAACAAGATATATATATATTATATATATATATATATATATATATATATATATATATATATATATATATATATATATATATATATATATATTATATATATATATATATATATATATATATATATATATATATATATATATATATATATATATATATATATATCTCACAACCTTTCCCACAAACGTGAGATATTGACTACAAACAAGCCACAACTGTTACCAGCATTCATCCCTTCAAGACTCTTTTTTTTTCCATTCGTTCCTGTCCTCCGTCAAGCGTATACCTTCCACCCATCCCAACCTCCTATCCCTCAATAACTCTTTGACCTCACTTACCCAACCTTCCCTAGGTCTCCCCCTACCTCTTACACCTTCAACTTCCTATATAAACACCTTTTTAGCCAATTTCCCATCATTCATCCTACAAACATTCCAAAACCACCGCAGCATGTTGTGTTCAGCTTTCTCAACCATACTCCTCTCCCAGGCACATTGTTCCTTTATTCTCACTTTCCTGACTTTATCCCTTCTATTTACACCACATATCGTTTTCAGACCTTTCGCTTCGAAAACATCAGCCTTATACTTTTTCTCGCATTCAATCGCCACCCCTCTCTCTCGTACATAGCAATCGGTACACAACATCCCTCAAGCATTTTCATCTCACTTCTCTTGTTAACCTTCCTCTCTTCCAAATATCCCTCGAGCCTCCCAACACCTTCTCCCCTTTCCTTATTCTATACCCTACTTCATCTCCCTCACAACTATTTCCCCACTCAATATTCACACTCAGATATTTAAAAGAATTAACCCTTTCCAATCTCTCCCTCCCAACCTTAATTTGTATTTCATCTCCCCAACCTACAACACTCGTAACCCTCCACATTTTTCATCGAAAACACTTTTCTCTTTCCTGCGTTCACTCTTGAACCTAACAATTTATCACAACGTTTTCAAACTCATCCACCAAAACCTTTAAACTCCATTGTGTCTCAGACAAAAGTATAACGTCATCCGAATATAATTACACATTCGCATTTAATATATCCTGTTGGTCCATCATCCTCACCCCTTTACCTTCTCTTTCCATCAACCTCACCACTTTATCTATAAATAAATTAAATGAACCCGGAGACATTACCCAACATTGTCTCAATCCATTGTTTACCTCAAAAAATGCAGTTTCCATTTTATTTATTCTCACACACCCTCTACTATTCCTGTAAAGTGATTTAATGCCCTCAGTTACTTTCTCCTCATTTTTATACTCCCCCAAAACCTCCCACAGTTTACTGCTACCCACCCTATCATGAATTTTCTCTAAGCCCATAAAGCACAAGTACACATCTTTCCCTTTTTCTCTCTTTTTTTTTCTTCAATCATTCTTAAAGTAAAAACCTGGTCAATACACCCCCTTCCTTCTCTTAAACCTCCTTGTTCCTCACATATCATTTCATTAATCCCTACCTTCTCCAATAAGATTATACCATACACTTTACTCACTATACTAATCAAACTTATCCTCTGTAACTCTTACACTCAAATTCATCATCATTTCCCTTAAATAAAGGGACCACACACGCATCTTTTTAATCTTGAGGCATGTTTCCCATTACCCAACATAAATTAAAAAAACTCACTAACCAATTTACTACACTTACCCCTTCCAATAACATCTCTCCACTTATCCCATCCAAACCTGTTGATTTACCCTTCTTCACTTTCCTCAGAGCTTTACTTATTTATTCTATCAAAATCTCACCATGAACCTCCTTTACCAATCTTCCCCTTTCTCTCTCCATCAATTTCCATCCTTATCTCATTCACATTTAAGAGCTTACTAAAGTATTCTACCCATGTAGCTGTAACCTCACTTTCCATCTGTCTTATTTTTCCATGCAACCTTTTTACCTCTCTCAATACCTCCCTCTTATTTTAAACCTTATTCACCTCCTTCCAAAACAACTTACTCCTTTCTCTAATACTCTCAACTCTCTTATTTTTTCCATTTTTCATCTGCTCTTTATTTGGCCTTCTTTACCTTCCCTTTAGCTATCCTCTTCTTTACCTTATATGATTCCCAATCTTCTAAACTTTTCGTGATCAGATATTTTTCAAATGCTTCCCATTTTTCTTTACTACTATATTCACCTCCTCACACCACCATTAACTTCTCTTTCTTTAACACTTTCCTCCCACCCTCCTCACCCAACATACATTCCTTGCACTTTCTACCATTCCCACCATAAACTTCCCAACTACTCCTTCACACCCCCTAACTCTCTTCCGCTTACCTCTTTTCATACAATATTTAGCTCTCTTTTGAAATATTCCCCTACTTCTTTTTCCTCCAGCCTTTCCACTCTATCCTTATCTTCTTCATAATACATATGTACCCTGGAAAAATTATGATTCAACATTTTAACAAATCAGGTATTCCTATATATATATATATATATATATATATATATATATATATATATATATATATATATATATATATATATATATATATATATATATATATATATATATATATATATATATATATATATATAGGGTGGTTAAATTGTATGGGCCGATGTTGAATGTGAACCACACCTAAACGTCAAGTTTTTTACTGCATTTCATTTGACTTTTTTCAATTTCAGACTTACTCAATTTGAACCATGGAAAGATACACAATGGAGCAACGTGTTAAAGTTATTCAGGCTTATTATGAAAATGGGCGTTCAAATCAAAATGCATATCGTGCACTTCGTGATTTTTTGGTCAATTTAATCGTCCAAATTTGCGTACAATCGGAAAAATCGTGAAAAAATTTGAGCAAACCGGGTCTGTAGGAGATTTGAAAAGACCAGTGCATGCTCGTACAGCTCGTACTGCAGAAAATATTGCTGCTGTTCGCGATAGTGTGGCTGAGGAGCCATCCACTTCAACTCGTCGTCGTGCCCAACAATTGCACCTCTCACGCTCGTCGTTGATGAACATTATGCATAAAGACTTGCATTTAAACGCTTACAAGGTGCAATTGACTCAAGAACTAAAGCCTCTTGACCATACAAAACGTCGTCAATGGTCAGAATGGTGGCAAGAAATGGCAACAGTGGATGATCAATTTTCGAGGAAAATCATCTTCAGTGATGAGGCACATTTTCACCTCAGTGGATTCGTCAATAAGCAGAATTGCCGCATTTGGGCGAATGCTAATCCAAGAGTGATTGTCGAAAAACCAATGCACCCACAAAGAGTGACTGTTTGGTGTGGTTTATGGGCTGGCGGCATCATCGGGCCGTATTTTTTCCAAAATGAGGCCGGTCAGGCAGTTACTGTGAATGGTGTTCGCTATCGTGAGATGATAACGAACTTTTTATGGCACGAATTGGAAGGTATGGATGTGGACGATATGTGGTTTCAACAGGACGGTGCCACTTGCCACACAGCTAACGAAACAATGGCTATTTTGCGCGACAAATTCAATGGCCGTGTTATCTCACGTGGTGGCGATGTCAATTGGCCGCCAAGATCATGTGATTTGACACCGTTGGACTTCTTTCTTTGGGGTTATTTGAAAGAAAAGGTGTACGTCGATAAGCCAGCAACAATTCAAGAGCTAAAGGATGAGATAATTCGGCACATTAACGGCATAGAACCCCAATTATGCCTCAGCGTCATCGAAAATTTGGACCATCGGATGGAGGTGTGCCGCCGAGGTCGCGGCGGCCATTTGGCCGATATTTTGTTCCATACATAATTGAACCATACCATATTATCATAATAAAAAGAAATGACAATAAATTCCTAAGTAATTTGTGTTTTATTCAAAATCAACATCGGCCCTTAAAATTTAACCACCCTTTATCTAGTGAACCTTAATCTAATTAGAAAGGCTAAAGCTAATACTAAGGGTTCCCACATATACATTTAATACACAGTGAATGTTTAACACCGTATCTCGGTTCGTCTTCAGGGAAAACTAAATTTTACAAATTTTTTTTAAAAATACATTAACTAATATAAATATTTAAAATAATAATAATTGCAATAAAAAGAATTAAAAATAAAGTAATAATATTAATATTGAAATAACATAAATAACAATAAAAAGGCTGGACTATTTTGGGGAAAAATACTTCATTTTTAAGGTGAAAAGGACAATAGAAGAAGCTTGATCATTTAAAGATAGGCAATGAGTTTTTATATATAAAACTTCAAAATCCTACGATCAAGAAGGGAAGATGCATATAGAAGAGCAGAGAAATTAATGAAGAAAAAGGGTGAGTTTGTCCATGGTCTTTTATGGTAGAGTGTACAGGAGAGCAAAGAGGATGGTCTGCTCTAAAGGGAACTCCTCTATGCCTATTAATCTTTACTTTCAATGGTAGACCAGTTTGGCCTACATATGCCGCATTACAGCTGTTACACTTAAATAAATAAATTAATGAGAATATGAGAAGCATTGGGTGAAATTCTTTGTGTCTGAAGAAACTATAAATTGAGAGGGAGTTATAATTTTAAGAATGAACTGGCGTTGCGGGAATGTAGCTTCAATTATAGTAAGAATATTTCTATTAAGTTGAGATGTAAGTGTTCTTATATACAGAAGTTTTAACACGTTGACTGCCATGAAGAGTGTGTCTGAAGATATTAGTGAGACACTCGTTAATAAATACTTTTTCCACTTGGAACTTTGGGAATAAATTGAAATAGAAAAGTATTTTCTTAAATTCCATATCTGTATGGAATATATATATATATATATATATATATATATATATATATATATATATATATATATATATATATATATATATATATATATATATATATATATATATAATATATATATATATATATATATATATATATATATATATATATATATAGTGATGGATCGCATTTCATATTTTCTCAATTTGCAGATGCGGATATAGAATTTTCGTTTAAGTGTGGTTGGATGGGATGCGGATATTTGAATTTTCGAAAGTGCGGATGAAGATGCGGATGCGGATGCAATCACTAATATATATATATATATATATATATATATATATATATATATATATATATATATATATATATATATATATATATATATATATATATATATATATTATATTATATATTATATTTTATTTAAGTCTTTCTGATAGGTTGTAGACTACATGAATCTATTAAAATTAATTAAATAACCTAAAATGTTTAAAAAAGAAGAACAGCACAAAGTATAATCTGTATAATTTACTTTCACTCATTCTACAAGCTTTAAAAAAAACTGATTATTATTATTAATTTTATTATTATTATTATTATTATTATTATTATTATTATTATTATTATTATTATTATTATTATAATTTGTTGTTATTATTATTATTTGAATTTCTAAGTCTCCCATCTTGAAATATAGTTTTACATTAACATTGTTCAGTCAATTCTATTTCTGTTCCAAAAATAGATGTTATTTCCCAAATACTGTATATGGACCATGGTATGCTGGTGCCAGTTTACTTATTCCATACTGGACATCTTTGATTAATATATATTTGCATTCATCTAGTCCCCTTGGCACATATATCTTTGTGCTTCTAAATTTAAATTTTGGAGTCAAAAGACAGTGAGAAAAGTATTTTCAGTTTTTCTGTATAGGTTTATTGTCCCAGAGGTCAAGGATTATTTGGAGGTTCTGCAAGTGCACCAAGAATTCTGATATTCTGTCCATACATCAGTAGTGTTTGGTGAAAGTCTACAAATCATCAAATGGAGCAGTGCGAAGGCAGTTTAATGAAAATGATAAGAGTTTTAGACATCTTACACTACTTATTTCAGTTAACATAAAAGTGTATTGTGGAAATCTTCAGTCAGTTCATTACTCTGTAATTAGATTCTAGATTTTCAGAAATTGCTTTAAAACTTTCACTTGAAAACTGTGCTCCCCTTTCAGAAACATATGTGTTCCGACACTAGTAATTAGTAGGAATTCTTTTACCATTGTATCTATAAATATATATATATATATATATATATATATATATATATATATATATATATATATATATATATATATATATATATATATATATATATATATATATATATATATATATATATATATATATATGTATATTATACCTATAAGTGTTAAAAGGTACTTATACTCTTTTCATTAAAGCAATTTTAAAATATCCAGATGCACTACCTCAAATTTATACCCAAATGGTGCAAATTTTTCATATGGAGGACTGATATTTTTGTGCATTTTATTTCTCAAGCAGGGATCACAACTTTATATAAATTCTCTTATTGTTTTCCTCATTGATGGTCAAGCTGCTGCTTTTTTCAACTTAAGGTTTTCTTGATTCCTAAATGTCCTAAAGAATTAAAATGTTGTATGAACTCATTTATCATAGATTTAGAACAATTATTGGAAAATCCTTATATTTTAGATTTAATTAATTTGGTGATTTAAAGATAAAGCTATTTTGATTTACATTTTTGCTTCTTAGAAAAATACTTAAACTCTGGTTTACTTTTTTTTTTTGAAGTATCTAAATACGCCCTAAAGCTAGAGACCCATTTTCGAATGACAACACTAAAAACGTTGTGGCTAACTTTTGGCATGTTAGGTACTCGCCTTTTTAACTTTGACCAAGTTGGTAATAAGATTAAAATGTAAGAGTGATTATAAAATTATATGACCCACATCAATCAAAATATCTTCGAGAACGTAATGTATTAACTAATTTATAACCTTTCTTTGAACTTTAATTGTTTTATTTGAATATTGGGATTTATTGATGTTAGCATCTAGTAACTTCTTAGAACTTGACTTATAGACAGTCTACTCCTTATAAATTTCCTTAGTTTGATTTTAATTATTAGATAAAGAGTAGACCTGTTAGGCATTCTATTAAGTTTAAAATTCTGACTTTACTAATGGACTTTACAGTATAAAGGTTCTAATTTGTAACTGGAGTTAGGATCTGTGGCCCTGGTATTTTGAATGGCAATTGTTCAGTTTGAAAGGTTTTTGTTTATTAATTTCGCTAATTTAAATATAGCCTTTAACGTTAAGTCGAAGAGTTCTAATTAAATCTTTAGGAAACCGGAAAGTTACAGTTTAAGTTTGGCTTTTAAGCTCGCATTAATTTTTGGTGAGTAACATTTGACTTTTTATTGATTTTAATTACTCCTTTTCTTTAGGCTAATATATTCTAGTTTGGTTTAAGTTGCTTTAAAATTAGGACAGACAGTCACTATACTGTCTTATTTTTGTCTTCACGATTTCTATAAATAGCAAATCGCAACACAATTAAACTTGGATATTGAGTATTACTGACATAAATATCAAGCTCAATTTCTTCATTTTCTTGAAGCATTTTCTGTTAGTAATTTCAAGTGAGAATTCTTCAGGACTTTGCTCTATACTTCTTAAGCAATCGTCTTTCATTTGTTCTTCAAGTAATTTTTATAGTTAAAGTGATTAAACTTTCTAAATATATCTGCAGAAGAACTTTTGAATATAGCAGATATAAAAGACTATTAATTTCAATTTCTCCATTTTTTGGATCAGATTTATACTAATTTCTTCAGAAACTTGTCCTTCATTATTATTATTATTATTATTATTATTATTATTATTATTATTATTATTATTATTATTATTATTATTATTATTATTATTATTATTATTATTATTATTATTATAATTTCCCAATACTTGAAAATAGATTATTATCTTCACTAGCGCCAATATCACAAGGGGTGCATCAGGAATCTATTTTGGGTCCATAGTTCTTTATTCTTTAACATATATACAAATGGCTTACAAAACTATCATAATTCTCTACGCTCTCAATTGCTGACGATATCGGTATTTTAGTGACAGACCATTAATACAGAAACCCTAATCACAAAAGTAAATAATGTATTTTAAAATGTTGTAACAGGGTTTCTCTGAACCTACAAAATAATAATAATAATAATAATAATAATAATAATAATAATAATAATAATAATAATAATAATAATAATAATAATAATAATAATAATAACAATAATAAAATAAATAAATAAATAAAAAATTTAAAAAAAAAAATATTAAAAATCCTATCAAGTTTTTAAATATTTTAGCAAGAAATTCAATCATAAATAGAGCCACATCTACAAAACTTATTAAAAGTTATTTTAAATGAGAAACTCTCCTTCAAACACACATCAATAATCTCATTAACAAAACTTGCATATGCTAACTATGCATTCCTAAAAAATGTTAAAAACTTGATTTCAAAATATTTACTAAAAAAAATTTATATAGCTTTGTTTATCCATACCTACTTTATAATTTGACGGTATGAATATGAGCAAGTGTATACCTGCTACAATTTCTTAATTTAAAACACAACATATAGAAATAATTCGTATATTATCTGGATTTTACTATTACTTTGAACATACAAGCCAACTCATAAAAAATTATCCATAATCAAACAACAAGATATGCTGACTCTCACAATGACTGTATACATTTTCAAAGTCATAAATGGAATGTCAAATTTTAATAATAAATAGCCAAAATGTAAGAAAATCAAATCTGCGCAGCACAAACTCAGGTACACCAGGTAAACCAAAGAACACACTAACCAAATCTCGCATACCTTTATCATATAAAGGCATTGAACAAAGAAATGAGCATCCAAAAACCATACAAAAAATAGCAACACTTCATATATTTCGTAAACATCTCAAAAATCACTTGCTTTAAAAAACTAAAGAAGGCACCCACCCTTATCTCACTTATTCCCAACCTTTTTGAAGCTGCTAAAATTATTGTTATTTTATTATTATTATTAATATTATTATTATTATTATTATTATTATTATTATTATTATTATTATTATTATTATTATAATTATTACTATTATTATTATTATTATAATTATTACTATTATTATTATTATTATTATTATTATTATTATTATTAGCAGTGAAAATTTGTTTTTTGCTATTACTCTAATTGTTACAAAAATAGTATACGAACATATTCATTATTATTTATAATTAATATTATCATTAATATTATTGTAAATATTATCCTTTTTATATTAATTATTACTAATATTTCTGTTGTTAGTTACTATCATTATTGTTATTGTTGTAATTATTTATTATTATTATTATTATTATTATTATTATTATTATTATTATTTAGATACTATTAATATTATTATTATTATTTATTACTATTATTATCTTTTTATTATTAGTGTTATTATCATTATTATTATTATTATTATTATTATTATTATTATTATTATTATTATTATTATTATTATTTATTATTATTATTATTATTATTATAATATTAATAATTATTATTATTATTATTATTATTATTATTATTATTATTATTATTATTATTATTATTATTTACCATATTCATTATTGAAATTAAACTATCAGCTCACATATTTTTTTTAATTTGTGTTTATTTATTATTTTTTTTTTTTTTTTTTTTATTATTATATTTAAGGAAGTAGATTAGGTCAAGATTATGACTCTAAAAGAAATTTAAAGTATTCAATGTTTGTTTCTTAGTTTTAAGCTTCATTTTAATGATGATTGCTAAAATTTATATTAACTGAATGGGCTCAAAGAACGAATTCATCTCCCCAGAAGCTCATTTTGTTTTGTATTAATATATATAAAGTAGGATATACTATTTTTGTTTGTATAAAAATTCTGCCACTGAAAAAATGAATTAAGATTAAAAGATTATTATGATTATTATTATTATTATTATTATTATTATTATTATTATTATTATTATTATTATTATTATTATTATTATTATTATTATTATTATTATTATTATTATTATTATTATTATTATTTATAATAATAATGTATTATTATTAGTATTATTATATCTTGTTTAGAAGTCTGCAAGGAATATTTTCAGATGACTAGATCTGGTTGAAGAAAGTTCATATTCTGACAAATACGATAAATACCTTTGTTCTCAGCAAATAAGATTTTTACTGTCTGTTGTTTTTTTTTAACAGATTGTACTACATTGTTTAAATTATCACAATATACTTGGACTTAGATCTTTCCTCAATAAAGTTTGTGAACATTTTCAAGAATTTACAATAGCTAAAAGCTCTTCGCTAAAAACTGAGTATTTACATTCTGTGTTTGAAAAGAGTGTGTTGCAAAATCCTAATAGCTTATTAATACCATTTTCTCCAGAGATTGCCTTATCTGATGTATCATTATATAAAGATAAGAGAGCTTCTGAACTTGGAAATGTTAAAGGTACTGCAAGTTGTAATGCTTGTTTAGCTTTCTCAAAAGCTTGTTCTGCTTCAATATTCCATCTTACTCTTTTCTGTGAGTATGGTGAACCTTTCAAGTATGCCAAGAGTGGCATCTACCATAATACCTGAAATGCCAGGAATGGAGCTTTTAAAATAATTTAAACCACCTATGAATCCTCTTAACTTTTTTAATTGCTTTAGGCTTAGGAATTTTGGTTATTGCTTTCAATTCTACCTTTGTTTGGTAATAAACTATTTTGCTCAATATCAAACTCCTAAATAAGTAACTTTTTCTTTAGCTATAACACATTTATCAGGGTTTAACCTTGAGTTCAAAAAGAGAAAGCCTATGGATATTTTTTTCAAAATTTATCTATGTTCTTCAAGTGTTCTACTAGCAACAGTGACATAGTCTATATAAACATAAATATTTTCAATACGACTGAATATTATATTAATAAATTTTGAAAAGGCTGAAGGTGAGGCATGTAAGCCTTCTACAATTCTAGTGTAAGAATAAGAACCAAAAGGTGTATTTATTGTAAGATATTTATGACATTCTGGAGTCAATTTCAAACTATAAAATGCCTTACGAATATCAAAAACAGAAATTTTCCATTCCATATGTGAAAGTCATATGTAATAAAGTCTCACGTTTTGTTTTAGCATTTAATAAGCATAGGTGAGTGAAAATCTTTGTTTCAACATTTGGATTTTTAAGCATAGATATAAGAAATCCCCATTCTGAATTTGCTGGTGATAGAACACCTTTGATAGTAAAATATTTGTATCTCATCTTGTGCATCTTTATATAATTTTGTAGGTATTCTTCTTGCTTTAATGTTTAATAGCTGGACCCTCAACATATATTTTATAGGGCTGTATCTACTGTAATGCTTTCAATTCTTGCTCATTTAAGCACTTACTATCATGCTAAGCATTATTATTCATTATTTTTTCCTGTATATCTCCATTACTTTCTTCACTAAAAATATGCGAGTGTTTTACTAATAACTCTGTATAATCTGAAAAAACAAGGTGGTAATATTGGTTTGTATGTGACAGAATGTAGCAGAGCAGTGTCTTTACAATATTCAATTTCTTGAGGGAAGGGAAGTTTTATTTCAGTTGCCCCATCAATCATATTTTTAGTATTAAAAATCTAATATAAACTTGTGTTGTTATAAAATCAATACCTGAAATAGCAGCTTTTGTTTCTACAATGTAGAATGTATATTCATAACTTCTTCGAATGCCAATATCTATTCAGGTATCTTCTTTACTTTAAACATTAATTGATGTAATTTGCTACAAGAAAATGACCTATTGGACCTGAGTATGCTAATGGTTAGCTCCTGTGTTCTAAAGAATAGAGTACCTACTTCTTAAGCAGTTAATCTTAATTAGTGTTGGTGGCTTACTTATATACTCTTGAGATGGAATTGCAGATACATTAAAACCTGGGTTATGCTTAGACTTAATATTTGGATTCATCCACATAATTAAGAGTTATTTAAAGGGATATTTTTAATATTCCCGATTTAGTAATTAAAAATAAATAGTATGCACAATGTTCAAAGTTTTTAAATTGAACATTTCTTTTATTTTTATAACAATTTTGAGTTATAGTCTGCTGGAGTTTTAGATTTGATTTGTTACATTTGAATCAGTTGTTATCCTACTCTGTGGGTTTATGGTCTTTGTGGAGTCCACTCTCCACATATTTTGTGAATTACTTTTTGAAAATTTACAACCGTTCCCTTCATATCTATTGGCAGACCTGCCAAAGCTGTAATGGAAATAACAATAAGGCCCCTTTTGGTTATATCCTCCTCTTGATAGTGATCTGAATCTATGAGGTTTTCACTTGGTGTTGTAGTATTAAGTTCATTTACCTCTGCTTATAAATAATAGACCTTGTTGTTTAAGTCCTGAACTTGTTTATTAACGCTGTAGCGGAAATTACCGTTAACTACAATTTGAAATAAAATTGGGACTCTCTCCAAGAAAATGAGGATGAAATGAATATCCACACACACTAAAATCTTATAGTTTATTACAATAATTCAGCAATTCCTTTGGAAAAGATAGAACAAAAAAAATATAAATAAAAAAAAAACATAGAATAATTTTCAATTAGCAAAAAATATTATACGGAATATACAAAATAAACAATTGTTGATTCCAAAAAAATAGAAACAATAGGAAAAAAATAACGCGGTGCGCAAAAAATATACTACAAACAAAATCAAAACAAAGGTTTACTTTATTAATGTTACAAATGTTCTTTACTACCCTATACGGAAGTGGTAATACCGTCAACAATCACATAAACAAAAAAAACTACACACGATATTATCATAAATCCTCTTTATAAGCTTGCACATAAAAACGCTTTCCAGATTACCATACAATATTTGTACATGGATTAATATCACACAAAGAGATCTTTAACTTTAAGGTGTATCCTTGATTATCCAATCTCCAAGGAAATATTCTGCAGGAATATCAATCCAATCCAAAAGTTCTGGCTTTTCGGCTCAAAACAAAATTACAAAAAAAAAAAAAAAAAAAACTGGAAATAAAAAAAACATTTATCAAACACTCAGACATACAAAATAAAAAAAAATGGGTAAACAAAATGTTGAAAACATTATTCTTTTTTTTTTTTTTACAAAATTTCCATCAATTTTAAAAATAAATCATAACTTTCAATACCTGGACAAGTTCAAATGTCCAGTTTTTTTTTCTTTTCTTTTCAGCAGCTTTTAGCAACAAGCACTGAGCACCTCAACCTTAGGAATACCATGCAAAACACTCCTTACTGGAGACTTGTAAAAGCCAAGGAACTGCAAAGATAGTATAGACCCACTATCAAGCACAGAAAAAGAAATAATAACAATAATAATAATAATAGTTGCATAAGCAAAAGCAAATAATAAGCAACAAAAATAAATACTTTAAAGTAAATAACCCATTCTTTCTCTTTCATATTACCTGGAAACTCCAAGGATCCACTTATAGGTCAGAATACCACTCCAAAATCTTAATGCTAACGAACTGCGTGTAACAGATCCTCAAAAATCAAAATTCACAATCAAAATATTAAATAATTCCTAAAGAAAATAACAATTAAATACCAAAACTTAAACATGTCAATTAACAAAAATAAATAAAAGAATAACAATCACTCTTTAATAAGAAAAATGGACGACACCCTACCATTTAAACAGGAAAGACAGAACAGAAGGTAATAAAACTGAAGAATAGCATGAAAGATAGCTGTATATAAAATGTGTCATATGTCATCCATCATTCTTACTTAACAAAACATATATACTTAAAATAAAATATGAGACAAAAGATATACCTTACCTAAACTTACCACAACGCCGGAATGCGATCCTGCAGTTGAGCCATTTCATTCTGTCTAACTGGCAAAATAGCTGGACATGCAGGCTGGTAAGCAGGATTGGGAAAATTTGAAAATGAATTCACACTCATTCTATAAACAGATCACCTTCCATTGTTTCTTCTACAATTTCTGCTAATTCTTCTATGTATTTCGAGTGCCTTGCAGATATGAACACTATGGGAAACAACTGATGAAAAATATTTCCTTGAGGATCCCAGGTTGTGTTCTATTTATATGATCATATGTATTATGATTTAATACTTCTTTCAAATTATTTATGAAATGTTTTGGGCTTTCAAATCCAATTTTATTCGTTGATAGCAGTATCTGTACTCGTTGCCTATCTGATAATGCATTTTTGTTCATAATTATTTCTTTGATTATTTCCTATGCATATGTTTCAGAATGAATATTATCAGGTAATTCGCATATTATTAATGTGGATAAAAGCCTTGCTATTGGTCGGTACTTGATAAAGGATATAATAATATAATTTGATGTGATCAGGAATTCTATGTGCTTAAACTAGCGTTGTACCTCATTGTCATTGCAGGGTGGAAAGTTTAACTGGCTTATAGTTGTAACTGTTTATGCTCTCCTGTTATCGGCTGTACATACAAATGCCAATTGTTTTGTATGGTAGGTTTTTTCCTCTGCCCTGTGTGGTTGTTTCATCAGGTTTATGGGTTTGATCTTATGCTTTGATTGGGTGAGGTACTATGTTCTGAGAACCCCTGGCAGCTATTTGATGATGTGTCTGATGGCATAGTTTTACCTACATGACTATTTGACGTCATATTTTTTTGTTTTTATTGTACTTCTTTTTGTAAATTGTCATAGCAGCGGAAAATATCCCACTTCTGTCATCACTTTGGGAAGGTGATGATGTTGAATATTCTTTGTTATTCCTTGTTTTGTCTTGACCTAGATCACAGTTCAGTTTCTATTATGATTACCTAATATTATATATATATATATATATATATATATATATATATATATATATATATATATATATATATATATATATATATATATATATATATATATATATATATATATATATATATATATATATATATATATATATATATATATATATATATATATATATATATATTTCAGGATATTGCAATTGAGCTCAGGAGGAATAATTGACAGAATTGAGAAACAACTATTGCTTAATACTACTTTCTGTAATAAGCCACCTGGAGAAGAAATAATCCCTACCCTACGCCCTCTCTCCATGGAAGATTTTTATGGAATTTTTTGCATCCTTGGAATAGGTTAATAATATAAATTAAAGAGAAGTGAATTCTTATTTGAATGTTAAAAAACATTCATAAAATAGGAAGATGTTAGATGAAGTTAATGAATTAACTAAAATAAGATATTTGTTGTTCATATTGATGTTGTTGTTATTGTTGTTGTTGATGTTGTTATTGTTGTTGTAATTATTATTACGGTTATTGTTATTTATGTTGTTGTTTCTTTTGTTGTTTCTTTTGTTGTTGCTTTTGTTTTTGTTGTTTTTGTTATTATTATTATTATTATTATTATCGTTGTTATCTATGTTATTGTTGCTGTTGTTTTTGTTTTGCTGTTTTTTTTTATTGCTGATTTTATTATTTTTGTTGTTTTTGTTGCAATTTTTGTTTTTGTTTTTCAGTTGAAGTTGTTGTTGCTGCTATTTTCGTTTGTTTTAGTTGTTGCTATTGTTATTGCTGATCTTGCTATTTTTCTTAAAGAATCTTTCAATTAAGTTATGTAATCATTATTCGCACTACTGTTGAATAGTTTAAAACGATTTGATGTAAAACGACGACTATATATCAGACATAACTGTTTTAATTAAATTATATATATATATATATATATATATATATATATATATATATATATATATATATATATATATATATATATATATATATATATATATATATATATATATATATATATATATATATATATATATATATATATATATATATATATATATATATATATATATATATATATATATATATATATATATATATATATATATATATATATATATATATATATATATATATATATATATATATATATATATATATATATATATATATATATATATATATATATATAGGGAGAGTCGAAATTTGGTATCATAATTCCACACCCTCCACGGAGTTCATTATGAATGTCTGTATGACATTGTGAATTATTGGAGCTATGAGATCTCCCCTACCCCTTGCATACTACCACTCCACCCCTAAAAGAAAAAATGGATAAAAATTGAAATTTTCATTATTGAACAAGGCTTTAATGTTAGGAATACAATTGAAAAGAAACTGAATTTATTTTTGAATAAACACTAGTGCTAAATATACTATATTATACAAATATATGTATCTTACCTTTACAAAACTTCTTACAATTACTTCCATTGATCTTTGTATTCAAAAGTTGGCATAGATTTCCTTGGTGCTATGACATTCAGAATATATTATATCTTTTTTTTCATAGCCAATTCGATCTACTGAGGCCCTAGTGACTAAGCTAATTGCACGTTCCACCCCTTGGGTGTGACAAGGAATAGGAGGAAGATCGATGGGTTTAATCATATCTTGAAGTAGATCTTCATTTGAAAAAATCTTGTAAGAGCGGTGAGGAAGTGATGGTTTCCTTGTTCCAGTCGATCATCTCAGTACAAGCATTATCATTGAAATTAATATTGTTTGGCAAGTCAAAGATTCTTATTGGTCCTCTTCTTGTTCTAGCATTTATTATACGATCAAGAGCTGTCTTTTTAATTTCTAAACCTACGATCTGTGATCATTGAAATCAAAATGTTTTCTGGATGAGCAAAGTAAGCATTGTTCCTGAGAACATTTTCCGTGATCTGATTTCTGATGAGAGAAATTAAGTAATAAAATTTCATAGCACCGTCTGTAGCTTTTGGATGTGATTTAATTCGGAACCAACCTGGGGCATATACTTCTAATATGATCTTAATTAAATCCTGGAGATTTTTTTCTGGGTTTGTTGTTGAAACATATAACCGAAGGATTCTATTAGCTCTTGTGAGCCATCTTACATGATGCAAAGCTCCTGGAGATTTTAAGGCCAACTCTTTTGAAATAGTGCCAGAATCTATTCCAACGCACATCTCGTAGAGATTTTTTTTATCATTACTGAGATCTTTAACTATTTCTTCAGGAACCTCAATTTCACACTGCACAGGTGTAAATTCAACGATTTTTTCTTTCATTAAATCGTGACTTATTTTATTTCCAATCATTCCTTTCCCCCATATCTTCCAAAGCAGCATTAACAATTTCAGCAGCAGCAGCAGCTCTACTACTTACGCGATATCTCTCTTCTGTCACAGAAATTATTATATGTAAATCTGTTTTGATTGTTTTCTCATAATTCGAAATCTGGAATAAAAGATGAATAATTTCTAGTCTCACTTTCAATATAATGTCATCAGAAGAATCAGAATTACTATATCTTTCATGAGTTCTTTTTCTTGCTGCAGTAGTGACCCTATCTATTGCACCAAGCTGGTTAATTCTTTGTTTTTGTCCAACAAATGATTCCCATTCGATCATTGGAATTCTAATATCACATCTACAATCAGTTCTGCTGATTTTCTTATCAAAGCAGGTACATGTACATATATCAAACATCTCACCAAATGTCATAAGCTTTTCCATAAAATGTTATTTCTTTGTTTGACTGGAACTTTGAGTTTGGTAGCTGACATTATCAAGCGTTCAACTTTCATAGCAATTGCCTCGAACGATATATAAGGAAATGAAAACACATTCCAAATGTGTTCGACATCTTTTGCTACTATTCTGTAACATTCTTTTGCCGTTGTTGTGCCCTTCGATTTCATTTCTTCTCTATTCCTTACAAATAAGTAATGACGAAAGACATCAGCCTTCGAAGGGATCATCGAGGTTGGAAAGGATGTCGGCTGAACAATGAGGCATTGTGAGTTTTACCTATAGTCTACATCTTTATTATTATTATTATTATTATTATTATTATTATTATTATTATTATTATTATTATTATTATTATTATTATTATTATTATTAATGTATTAGGAATGTGGCAAAATATTTGCAATTTGACTTTATCTGAAAAAGGGGAAAAAAAAGGTTTGTAAGTATATAAATAACATCCATTGAAACTTAACACATATTTATTAGTGTTTGGTAATTAATGGGCATTATATGTTATCACTGCAATCGTTGGTCATTGGTACTGGCCAGTGGTAACTTGTCAAGGGTTCATGACTCTCAAAGGCATATTAGAAGATAACATTCCTTAATTAAAACCTACCAAGCCCATTGGTTTTAAGTTCAAACTTGTTTGCAATCACCAACGAAATTAGGTCAAAAGTGGAGTGGGTATGCGAGGGGTACAGGTGATTGAATATGATTCAAATTTAACCACATTACTCACGACAACATTTGCAATTACGTGCATAGTGTGGAATCATAAAAATAAAAAAATTATATATGTTTCGACCCTCCCTAATATATATATATATATATATATATATATATATATATATATATATATATATATATATATATATATATATATATATATATATATATATATATATATATATATATATATATATATATATATATATATATATATATATATATATATATCACCTCTTACCACTCCTGTGGGGGTGTTGTTCGCCATAATTCTAACTCCATCCCCACCACACACACCTACGTCAAATTCCTTTTAACCACTTGTCTCCTTCTCGCTCTGTCTTCCTCAACACTCCCATATCCTCTTCGATACTCAGACCCCTCCATCCAAAAATTCCCTTCACCCGATCTATCCATCTCTACTTCGGCTTTCTCCTGCCCCATCCCCCCTCCACCTCTGATCTTCATTCATTCTGCACATTTGCGGAATATATATATATATATATATATATATATATATATATATATATATATATATATATATATATATATATATATATATATATATATATATATATATATATATATATTATAATTTTCTTAATCAAAAAACTAATTTTTTTTTTTTTTTTTGCAGGACACTTCTTAGCTTGTATTGCGTTTGTGGTTGAGAAATTCAAAGGAAAGAACCTTCAATAAATTATTTTAAAATTATGGTTTAAAAATTAACATTAAATATATATATATATATATATATATATATATATATATATATATATATATATATATATATATATATATATATATATATATATATATATATATATATATATATATATATATATATATATATATATATATATATATATATATATAAAATAGTCAAGTTTTATTAAATTAAAAAAATGATATGTTTATTCTTCAAATCTCTCCTATTTAATTTGTTCTGCATCGTAAAAAGATATTTTTGTGAAGAGCTTTTTATGCCATTCAGAAAATAAATTTTCCACAAGTGTGTTGAAAGGCAGAACTTACTTACGACCTTTGAGGTTACTGCAATTACTGTGTGTGTGTGTGTGTGTGTGCATTTTAAGTACTATCCCTTGTATTCATAATTCACTTTGCTATCTTAGCTTGTTATAAATCTTTCACTTTGATACCCATATTTACCTACAGAAATTGCCTTCGGCGTTTTTTAACTTCAGAATATTTCTTTTTATTCTTCATATTCAGTTAATTTTAATGGTAGGTTTCAGATATTTTTGAATGTCGTACAAAAAATCTTTGACGAAGTAACTTATATTCAAAAAAGATCAGCAAAATTTCTTTTAATTTTTATTCTATTTTATTCTTCAAAGTTTTGAAGCAATTTATAATTTTCAAATAGATTCCAAATTTGAGTACGTATCATTATGTTTAGGTATCATTTTATGAACTGACCTTGATCCATATAACATATTTCATTGAACAGCAACTTACACTACAGACTTCATTGAATATTTTCTTATTGCTTGTAGGATATAATAATTTGAGAAGCAAATCACCATAAGAAGGCTGTTTTTTTTAATGTTTTTACCTAATTAGCCATAGAAAATAATCAAAAATGTTCTCAAAAATAAATAAATTAAAAATTACGAGACAAACTGATATACATCGGACTCGAAATTGCGAACCTGTGAGAATATCTAACCATGCATTTGTTTGCATGCGAGATCAATGATTGTCAGCTAATCAATGCTCACAAAAGGAATTGGACAACAGAGGATCTTTTATGGGTCTGTGAGACACATATAAAAGAATATTTATCATTGTTTTAACATTGTAAACGGTGAATAGCACTCTTAAAATCAATAAATATTCCTTAAACTTTTAATATGAATATTTTATTTATTAATAATTAATAACTTAATAATTTTATTAATTAAATAATAATTAGTAATAATTAATTTATGGATGAAATTAATATGTCAGCTTATTATCTCTTATATCACTTGTCCACAGTTTTATCTTAAATAAAATAAAATTTAATATGCCTATTCTTTTAATTTTTCTTAATTATTAATATATATATATATATATATATATATATATATATATATATATATATATATATATATATATATATATATATATATATATATATATATATATATATATATATATATATATATATATATATATAGCCAAATAAGAGAGGCTTATTATATTTCAGTAGAGTTGGGGAAAATTTCAAGAACGAGACCCAGATCAAAGGCTAACATATTATGAAACACAACGGTTGAAAGTGTTCAAGTCAACGGAAGTTAGGAAAATAGATAAATTGATTACGTTCCAGACTTTAAGAGAGGAGTAGGTGTAAGATGAAACATAGCGCTTAAATGTAAGGTCGGTGAGTTTAGAGAGAATGGAGTTCAGGAGAGCAAAGTTGTTGTAATAGCGAGTGAAAAGAGTGACGTGACAACTCAACTGTCAGAAAGAGACTGGAATGTGTTAGTGAGAGTGAAAGAGTTGATGACATGCATAGCCCTACAACTTCTCCTTTATCAGTAAATGATCTATGAGTGGAATATCTTAGATTTGTGAAGAATACTCCACAAAGGTTTGAAAACCATCTCTATTATTAACCAGCAACTTAAGTTGTGAGAAGTACTTTTTGAATGCTCCACAGAACACCTAACCTAGTAGAAGTTTATTTAAAGAAAAAAGAATATGATCATGCAAAGGAAAATTAAGAGAAATGAAAACTTAAAGAGTATTTATTAAAGACAAATGGAAGGTTTATTTAAATGTTTTCGAAAACGAAAGGACCAATGAAAAATTGTCGCTGCTGTCATAAAAGAGGATAGGTGGTGATAAAATAGAGAATGTCTTTAATGAAAAATATTTAAAAAACGTTAGATAGAGAACAGAATCCTTAGAGAAAACGAAAAGTGACTTTCAACAAAAGTCATTATAGAATAGCGGCAAGAAAAAGAGAACTTTAGAAATCAAAACATTATGAGAGAAACTGACAAAAGTTTTATATATATTTTTGCGATGCAGCTAAAAAGGTTTCCCCGAATTGCCAAAGAGCAGAAGGAAAATCAGCAGAAGATAGTTTCTAATATGGAATTACATATGCGATAGGAGATAGGATTAGAAAAATTAAGATGTTTCCAAAATTTTTTTTAATGATAAATTCAAAAACTTTATAAAGAACGTAGGATAATCCTACAGTACTGTACTTGAAGAATTGAGAGATGTCAACCTTTTCCAGAACAGGCTAAATGAGTGGAAATTTAAGTAGAAAGACAGAGATTAATAATCAGTTTATCAAAATAGGTTGCAAGTTCAGAGTCACAAGTGTTAATAACTATAGAAATATTACTATCAAGACCATACTCCTTAGTTTTAATCTCCGAAAAAAATAACTTCTGTTGAAGAAATTACAATATATATTTAACTGAGAAGAGTCTTCAATAATATATTCGCTGTATTTAAAACCTTTCAAGGAAACAAAATATTAAAACAAAACCTATTTATACCAAAAATATACAGTATATTATTTTCCCTTTCCATTTTTGTTGTCTTTTTTAAAGTTTACCCCTGCAAACTGTTCGAGCCCTTTTCAAGGAAGAGGTAGAAATATAAATTAAAAGAAAACCCACCCGATACAAAGCCTAACGCAAATCTCACAGGTAAGAGCAAACGGAAGCCTTAAAGACAGGAAGATTAAATGCAGCAGGAAAAACAGATGATGGTAAAGAGTTCCACGGAACAGAAGTGGCTGGAAAGGAGGCACCATACCTGTCAAGTCTAGAGTTTTCAATATTCACACAAAATTCATGCGAAAGCATGGCACCCCTTGTGCTGCGAGGGCTGACGCAATGGTGGTGGAATGCAAGAGGTCAATTCCCTCAAGCAACTGCCGTTGTAGTACCTATAGAAAATATATTGTGCACTAACGTCGACGTCGCAGTAACAGAGGGTCAAGTAAGTTCGAAAGTAGCTGACAGTTTATTAATATCTTAGCCTTAGACTCAACCCAATCCAAAAGAAAGGTGAAACCGGACCACCCACCCCCAAATGTGAAAAAAGTACTGTATACAAGGGCGGGTAAGATCTTTATATAATTGTATCAACTGTTCGGAAGAAAAATAATTTCCGCAATCTGAACAGTATTCCCAACTTCTTTGAAAAAGCCCTAGCAACATTGTGGCATGAGGTTTCCAAGAAAGTTTATTGTTTATATGTAATCCAAGAATGTTAATGTTGCTTATAGGTAAGACGGGAGAGCCGTCGAAGGAGATAGGAAAGTTGGGAAGTGTTTTTGAGAGGGAGATGTGAAGAAGTTGACTTTTTAAAAAGATGAATTTCACAAGGTTTAAGAGACCCCACCGGAAAATGCCGTCCAAATTGACAAGAATGGAGTCAGAAAGCAAAGGTGGGAGTAAATTTGAAATGAGTAGAAGAATGGAGAGTTGAGTCATCGGCATCAGAATGAACAGAATTAAAAGTGGAACTGAGAAGATCGTTGATGAAAAGGAAGAATAATGTTGAGGATAGAACAGAATCCCGA
>SEYY01016964.1:35000-50000 GCA_009176605.1 Armadillidium nasatum
TATATATATATATATATATATATATATATATATATATATATATATATATATATATATATATATATATATATATATATATATATATGAACAGAAATAAAAAATTATAGCTAATAGTAGTATATAGAGCGCTTTCGACAGATGACAGATTTAGCTACCTCAAAAAAATCTAACAACCTGTCCCTAACGGTCTTTTCTGCATTTGCGTGCAATTCTGCATTCTCAGGGACCTTCCTGACATTTTCTTTGTCGGTTTAAAGGACCCACGCTGACCCCCGGATCCCCAGATTGGAAAAAATGTTAGCCAGACTGAATCTCAAAGAAAATTGTCAGTAAAGAGTGTGAGGTGACCGCAGCAATTTTGCAAACTCAGGCAACTTCCTTATACCATTTTTGGGGGATTTACTGGTCCCCCGCTGGAGCCCCTTCCAAAAACTTGAGGACAATTTCAATGGGTTGAACCTCCAAAAATAGTGTCAGGAAAGAGCTTGAGGTTCATTTGAGCGGAGTGATTTGCACTGCAAATTAAATCCCGTTTGGCTTAGCTTGCCAGATTTTTCTGAGTTAGCTAAATCTGGCATCTGTCGAAAGAGCTCTATATACTACTGCTAAAGACTGAAGAATACGTACGCCCTGTCAATATAGGGGAGCAATTCAGAATTTTTTCTGCCTATAAATCCAGCCGAAAAAAAAAGAAATTTCTCCCTGATGATAGCAACTCTGCATTTTCCTGTCTAAAGTTATATATATATATATATATATATATATATATATATATATATATATATATATATATATATATATATATATATATATATATATATATATATATATATATATATATATATATATATATATATATATATATATATGGAAAGAAGCGAGACCTTCTTCTTTCAGAAATAAAAATTAAGTGTTGAAATCATACTTATAGCGTGGCAATTAAAACTGTTAGTTTATGTATAATTTTAATTAATTAAGAAACATAGATACAGAAAATGATGGAAAAAGGGGAAGTGAAAGTAATCAGCATGGTAATTATGGTCATAGTATAAGTATTTACTTAGTATTATAAAGATATAGGGAATTTATTTGCAGATTTTCGTGACCTTGAAAAGTTTTGCAGTCTTAGCTCCGCCTAATTTCAAACAAAGAGTATGAAAAGCCACGCTGCTACATATGACGCTTAAGTGACGTCATAAAACATGGTGCCTATTATCTATTATATATATATATATATATATATATATATATATATATATATATATATATATATATATATATATATATATATATATATATATATATATATATATAATATATATAATATATATATAAAAAATAACATATATATAAAAAATAAAAATATATAAATTATATATATATATATATATATATATATATATATATATATATATATATATATATATATATATATATATATATATATATATATATATATATATATATATATATATATATATCGAAAATGGAAAATACGAAACATAATCTGGTACAAAGTTATTATATTTGGAAATTTGGCAACGCTTTATTTGCCATTTTTATTTTTGTTTAAATTACAAAGAAACCGGATTTGTGATTGGTCAGGAAAGCATAAATTATTTCTTATTGGGGTGTTGATATCTAATGACGTAAAAAAATAATTAATATTTTATTTTAATAATAAGCATTATTAAACATGTTGTTTCTACAAAAAAGATTTAATTAGATTTTTAATGATTAAAAGAAATACAATTTACTTCATGAGGGTGTTTATTAAAGAAAATAAAAAATAGGCATTCATAAAAAGTGCATCACTCTCAATCAGAAAATTATAATATTTGTTAATTCTACTAAGTAATGCTTATACTATGTTATGGTAGCTTGAATATTATTAAGGCTTCTTCTGATATTGACGTAAAGGTTCTATTATTCGTTATTAATCTACATGTGAGGCACATTACCATGCAACACCAAAAGAACATATTAACATGTACTTTACAAAGGATTTATTATCAGGAGCATATTAACATGCAACTATTCTGAGAGCTGGTAGAATATTACCATTCAATCCTTGTAAGACCTTTTTAGCAATGCTCCTACAGCAGAACTCAACTTAGATATTAAAACCTAAGCTCCACTCAAACTCTCGCCTAAATTTAAGACTACTCCATTCATTCATACAAGTTCTACTGGTGATCTCCTTTCCCTTCTCTCTGACTCTTGGTCCTCCGCTCTTCGGCATTTCGGTGAATCTTTTGCTGTTGCGCTAGACATATCGAAAGCTTTCGATAGAGTCTGGCACAAAGCTTTGATTTCCAAACTTCCCTCTTTCGGAATCTATCCTTCTCTATGTGACCTTCTCTCTGATTTCCTTTCCGGTCGTTCTATAGCAGCAGTTGTAGGCGGCCACCGTTCTTCCTTTAAATCTATTAAATAGTGGTGTTCCTCAAGGATCTGTCCTATCCCCAACACTTTTTCTACTTTTCATTAATGACCTTCTCTCTGTTACTTCATCTCCTATCCACTCCTATGCTGATGACTCCACCCTTCATTACTCTTTTCAATTTGAAAGGCGCCCCTCTCAACAACATACTAGACGCAAGGAGGGTTGCCTTCGAGCAGCTGACCTCTGATCTATCTCGTATTTCTAATTGGGGCAGAGAAAACATGGTTGTTTTCAATGCCTTCAAAAACTCAATTCCTTCATCTTTCCACTCGACATAGTCTTCCACGCAACTATGATATCTTATTCGAAAACACTCAACTCAGACCTTCATCTGTTCTTAATATTCTCGGTGTTTCTTTTTCTCGTGATCTTTCTTGGAAAGATCACATTACTTCTCTTTCTAAACAAGCTTCAAAGAGGTTGGGTATTCTGAGGCGCCTTCAGAATTACTTCACGCCACCCCAACTGCTTTCTCTGTATAGAGGTGTTGTTCGCCCTTGTATGGAGTATGCTCTGAACATCTGGGGTGGTTCCACACATACAGGTCTCCTAAAGAAGGTGGAGTCTAGGGCATTTCGTCTCATCAATTCTCCTGCTCTTATTAACTATCTTCAATCTCTTTCTGCCCGTCGATTTGTTGCGTCACTCTCTCTATACTATCGCTATTACAATGGACACTGCTCTTCTGAACTCTCTCGTCGCATACCTCCTCCACTGAGAAGGGCTCGTGCGACTCGACTTTCTACACAGTTTCATCCTTTCTATGTTAAACTCTCTGCCCCCAGACTTAACCGTTATGCTCTGTCCTACATGTACTTCACTGGTAAAGTCTGGAACACACTCCCTTCTTCTATTTTTCTAACTTCCTATGACTTACACACCTTCAAACGTCGTGTATAAGGTCACGTCGGCCTTTAATTTGACCAGGCTTCATTCTTTCCCCCTAACTCTGGTGGAAGTTTAGTAGGCTTCTGGCCTTTGCCCACCAGAGGTGATATAATATATATATATATATATATATATATATATATATATATATATATATATATATATATATATATATATATATATATATATATATATATATATATATATATATCATCACCGTCCAATCCGGTAGGCTGATGCCTGTCGGGTGCCACACCTCCAGGCTCCGTAGTCCATTATCACGCCGATGTTGTCAATTTTAGATTTTCACTCGTCCGAGGTGTAGCCTTGGTAACTAGAGCAGTTTCTTTTTAATATAGCCGGCTTGCTAGGCCTGTCGCTACAACCTTCAAATGCTGGAGGCACATGGGAAGAGAAAAGCAGCTGAGAGGTCCTCCCAACCCTATACAGCTTATTGAAGTCTAGTTGCAAGACTTTATGATTCTGAAGTCATATTTTAATCACTTTTGAAATATATATATATATATATATATATAATATATATATATATATATATATATATATATATATATATATATATATATATATATATATATATATATATATATATATATATATATATATATATATATTATATATATATATATATATATATATATATATATATATATATATATATATATATATATATATATATATATATATATATATATATATATATATATATATATATATATATATATATATATATATATATATATATATATATATATATATTATATTATATATATATATATATATATATATATATATATATATATATATATATATATATATATATATATATATATATATATATATATATATATATTATATATATATATATATATATATATATATATATATATATATATATATATATATATATATATATATATATATATATATATATTATATATATATATATATATATATATATTATAATATGATATATATATATATATATATATATATATATATATATATATATATATATATATATATATATATATATATATATATATATATATATATATATATATATATATATATATATATATATATATATATATATATACTTAAAAAACTTACCTCTGAAAAATCTTTAGACATTACATGCCGTACCATTAATTGTGCTTCAATGCCTGAGAAATAATGAAATAAATTTATTAGAACAACAATATTCAAACACCTTAAAGAAGACACCACACCACACCACACCATAAGAACTGGAAGATGAAAGACGATAAGACTAAATTATTTTGATTGCAGTCAAACCTATATTCCATTTTTCACATACCAAAAAATTCTGTGTAAGTAATGAATAAATTAAAAATAACCATGCAATAATCGTGGTCAACATTTCTGCCATCAAACTATATTAAAGGTTTTAAAACCTAACCCTACCACATATCACACTGAAATATACAAAACCCTTTGGTAACCTAACTTTTTCCACCCAGTATGGAAAAAAAACAATGCACAAACTATAACAGAGAAAGTAATCAAGTATGCCTTTTCTTACCGTCTAATTTTCTTTTGATAATATAATCCAAATATTAAGCAATGTCATCCAGTGGAACCTAGAAGACGTAAACTTACATATGGAATTCTCATTGACTCATTTTATTCTTTTTTACTCTTAAACTTATTCACATACTAAATTCTTCTCTCACACACCTCACTAGCAAAAATTAGATTCTAAGAATACGATATATTCATCTCACAAAAAAAAAAAAAAAAAAAAAAAAAAACTTTTTGACATCACATGTTGGAATGTCTATGATCCTACTACTCAATACCCTCCTTCTTCATGCTATTCCAACAAATTTTAAAGTTCTTACATAAACCTGACTCAGATGTTTCGAGAGGCGTCTTCCAAACAATGTCCCTCATCCACTTCTCACTTCATCACCGCTATATCAGCAAGATGGTCTCTACCCTTATTATTCAAATTTATTTCCGATATTACTTCGTGGAAAGTATCTCACCCTGACAAAAGTTTATTAACTTTAATATTTAGACGCAAGCCGAGTGGAGAGCAATATTTTTCATACTCTCCTCTCTACAAAGGAAATCGACCTCTATTCATTGAATGCAGTGGATTTAATACGGATATTCAATGAATTGGATAACTGGATAAAGGAAAAATACACCCTTAGCAGTGTTACTAATGAAGAAAGCATAATACTTTCTGATAGAGGTTCAAAATATACAAGTCGTCTCACACACATTTTGGGTCTACATAATAATATCCCCTCGAACGATGTACGAAATTGGTGGAGACCGAAGCCTGAAGGAATATTCGGACCTTCATCAATAGGTTTCTTTATCGCTGGTTACGATAAAATTACATTCTTCACGAAAATGCATGAAGATATTACAAAACGGCTTGATGAATTGGATAAACTGGATGCTATTATCAACATAGCCCACGGCATCATGTACTAGGTGTACACCGAGAACTATTCATTCAATGCTCAATGTGCTCCTGTAATGTCAGTAGTAAACATAGAAAGTTTTACACGTCTTTGAGCTGAGCGAATAAAAACTGAGCATCTTAACGACGACGACCTAGTTTCTCCCCCCCCCCCGAGACATTTACACATAAATCACAATAGAAGGCCTATCCAGTTTAGAACAATATATCACGTGTAAGGAATTTTTACTGACACCTATAGATGCACCTCATGCTTGTTAAAGTGTCTTAAGAAAGTAACTGTGTTTTAAAATGTCACGTTTTACATGACAATGTTCTTTAAATATTGTTCTTAAAATTATGTAAGGGAGTCTGTTAAAATGTTTGCAATATATATATATATATATATATATATAATATATATATATATATATATATATATATATATATATATATATATATATATATATATATATATATATATATATATATATATATATATAAAAAATTTTTTTTTTTAAAAATATGTATTTTTATTAATTTACTAATTAATTTTTATTAATTAAATTTTTTTTTGCAACATTGCATGCAATTTCATTTTTGGTCGAAAAATATGGGTATGTTTTACTATTATATATATATATATATATATATATATATATATATATATATATATATATATATATATATATATATATATATATATATATATATATATATATATATATATATATATATATATATATATATATATATATATATATATATATATATATATATATATATATATATATATATATATATATATATATATATATATATATATATATATATATATATATATATATATATATATATATATATATATATATATATATATATATATATATATATATATACTCACATGCTAAACGTCGATTAATTATGAAGTCACGAATCAAACTTGTATGAGGCCGAAGTTCTCCTTGGTTTCTTAAAAACTTTCCCAGAGACAGAGTTTGGGTTTTTTTGGTACGCCGACTAGAATATATATATATATATATATATATATATATATATATATATATATATATATATATATATATATATATATATATATATATATATATATATATATATATATATATATATATATATATATATATATATATATATATATATATATATATATATATATATATATATATATATATATATATATATATATATATATATATATATATATATATATATATATATATATATATATATATATATATATATATATATATATATATATATATATATATATATATATATATATATATATATATATATATATATATATATATATATATATATATATATATATATATATATATATATATATATATATATATATATATATATATATATATATATATATATATATATAGTATAGAGGGGTGAACAAATAAGAGAGAGCGAAAAACTGAAGGTGTGATGGTGGAAAAGGTGGTTGGATATTCTATCGTTAACAGAAAAGAAACTGAAAGTGGAAGGGGATTTGTCATTTGGGAAATATAAAGGGATGTACGCTGGAGTGAATGAGAGTATGAGAGCAATTGAGGGTGTAGCAATTTTTATGAGAGATGAGTGGTAGAGTTGTGTAAAAGGGAGAGGTAGAATGGGGGCCGGAATAGTTTGGGTAAGATTAAGGTTCAGAAGGGTGTATTGGGTTTTTATTCGTGCTTTTGCACCAGTAGTAGGAGGAAATGAAAGGGAGAGAGAAAGATTTTGGAGAGTCTGAGTGAGTGTGCATGAAGTTTTGACGGTAGCGATCATATTTGTCTGTTGGGAGAATTGAATGCAAGGGTGGGTGTGTGAAATTTGAACAGTGTAATAGGACCGTTTGGAGTGGAAGGATAAATGAAAATTGGGACTGAAATGATTGGAATATGTGCGGCAAGGGGTCTTATGATTGGAAATACGTGATTTAAAGAGAAAAAAAATCATAAATATACCTCGGTTAGTGGTGTGGATGGGGAAAGGGAACTATTGGATTTTGTGTGTGAAGGTTGGGAATGGAGGAGTAGTTGTTGGATGTCAACGTGCTGAGGGGAGCTGCGATTTTTATTTCGGACCATTATTTGATGGTAGCGAAATAAAAGTTAAAGGAGGTTGGGAGAAAGTGGGAAGGAAGGGTGGTGGAGATAGTACTGGTGGAGAGGTTAGAAAGTGAAGAAAAGAGAGGTGATTATACAAGAAGGATAAGAGAGAAATGTGAGGTGGTTAGGGAGAGTGAAATGTAAGTGGTGGAAGGGAGTGGAGTAAACTGAGAGGGAGTTAGTGAGGTTGCGAGAAGAGTAAATGTGGTAAAAAAAATAGGTAATGGTAGAAGAAAGAAAAGTGAGTGGTGGAGTGAATAGTTGGAGAATATGGTTAAAAAGAAAAAGGAGGTGTTCTGCAAGTATTTGAGTACGAAAGAATGTAGAGAGTGGGAAGGGTATAGGAGAGGTGTAGGGAGGTGAAGAGAGAAATATGTTACTAATATGTTATGAAAATAGTGGGAGAGGAGTGGGGTAGAAAGTTGGCAGAAAATTTTAAAGAAAGGGGTAAGATGTTTTGAAAGGAGGTAAATAAAGCGAGGAGAGGGAGAGATGAGTGGGGAGAGGGAGTGAGTGTGGAAAATTGTGATATGGTGCAGGGAGAGAGGGAGGTAGGGGAGAGATGAAAGAGATACTTTAGTGATTTGTTGACGGGGATGGGAGGCGAGGGAGTAGTGGAGAATAATGAGGAGATGTTGTTAGAAGAAGGAACGGAGTATTAGTAGAGAGGAAGTAAAAGTAGCTGTGGGAAAGGTGAAGAGGGGAAAGTCAGCAGGAATGGATGGTATATATAGGGAGATGATAAGGTGGGAGGAGGAGTGATAGTTGACTGGTTCGTGAGAATGTTTAATGTGTGTTGGGAAGAGGGAAAACTGCCTCAGGAGTGGCAAGATCCTTGCATAGTGCCGATATATAATGGGAAGGGGATAAGATGGTGCGCAAGAATTATAGGGGGATAAGCTTGTTGAGTGTAGTAGGGAAAATGTATGTGAGAGATTTAGTATCGAAAGTGAAAAAAATTGACAAGAGAGAGAGTGGGGGAGAAACAGGGAGGTTTTTGAGAAGGAAGGGGATGTGTGGATCAGGTATCAGGTGTTTACAATGAGAATGGTTGGTGAAAAATTGCTGGAGAAAGATGGAGTGGGTTATATATGTTTTATGGATTTGGAAAAGGCGTATGATAGAATTTGTAGGAGGAAATTGTTTGAGGTTATAAATGAGGGGGGAGAGAGAGGTAGATTACTGAATGGAATTAAATCATTTTATGAGAACTGAAGAGCAAGGGTGAGGGTGATGATGGAACTGATTGAATGGTTTAAAGTGGGTGTTGGACTGAGGCAGGGGTGTGTTATGTCTCCGTAGTAGTTTAATGTGTTAATGGATAGTTTTCTTAGGGGGATGGAGAGAGAAGGGAAGGGTATTAAGTTGAGAAGTGGTGAGGGAGAATGGGGAGGTAAGTGTCTTGTTGTTTGCGGATGATGCGGTGTTAGATGCGGAATCTGGGAAGAAGCTGAGAATGTTGGTGAAGGAGTTTGTGAGGGAATGTGCGTCGAAGAGATTAAGGGTAAACTCAACAAAAGTAAAGTGATGAGGATTGGGGGCAGAGATGAGGCAGCAAGAAGGGAGGAATGGAGGGGTGTCGAGGTGGGTGGAGAGAAATTTGAGGAGGTAGAAGAGTTTAAATATCTGGAAATACTATTGAAGGGAAAAGGATGGATAGATGGGGAAATAAAGATTAGAGTAAAGGAGTGAATGAACGTGATGGGGTGACTGAGGGAAATTTGGAAGAAGGGGAGAATATCAAAGGAAATAAAGGTAAGAATGATTGAGAGTATGTGTCTAGCATCTGCAATGTATGGATGTGAGACATGGGTGATGAATGCTCAGATTAGGAAAAGAATAAAAGTTTTTGAGATGAAAGGATTAAGGGCTATATGTGGGTTAAGGAGGGTAGATAGGATCAGAAACTAAAGAATAAGAGAGATGTGTGGAAGGAAGAGGTGAATAATGGGTAGAGCGGAAGAGGGTATATTAAGATGGTTTGGGCATATGTGTAGAATGGATGAGAATAGGGTGGTGGGTAGAGTGATGAGATCCGAGGTGGAGAGAGGAAGAGGGAGGGGAATATATATATATATATATATATATATATATATATATATATATATATATATATATATATATATATATATATATATATATATATATATATATATATATATATATATATATATATATATATATATTAGGGATGGAGTGAAGTATCGGTATCGGTATCGGTATCGGCAAGTATCGGCATATTTTCCGATACCGGTATCGGTATCGGTATCGGTATCGGCCTTTTCAGTATCGGTATCGGTATCGGCAAATTTTTTGGATAAGAGTAAAGTATCGGTATCGGTATCGGTATCGGTAGTAGTATCGGCATATTTTCCGATACCGGTATCGGTATCGGTATCTGGTAATTTTTAGGTATCGGTATCGGTATCGGTATCGGTAAAAATTTTGGTATCGCTCCATCCCTAATATATATATATATATATATATATATATATATATATATATATATATATATATATATATATATATATATATATATATATATATATATATATATATATATATATATATATATATATATATATATATATATATATATATATATATATATATATATATATTCCGGTGGGCAAAGGCCGGACGACTACAAAATTACACGGAAGTTGGAATTTTTTTTATCCTGATAGATGGAGTCTAACATGACAATTTACACGGCGTTTGAAAGTATATAAGTCAATGGAAGTTGGGAAAACAGATAAAGGGAGTGTGATCTTGCTAATTCTCTCCAATCTCTTTCTTCCCGTCGAATTGTTGAGTCACTCTCTCTATACTATCTCTATTACAACGGGCACTGCTCTTATGAACTTTTACTTCGCATACCTCCTCCACTAAGAAGGGCTCGTGCGACACGACTTTCTAAACAGTCTCCTCCTCTCTCTCTGTCAAACTCTCCGACCCCAGCCTTAATCTGTATGCTCAATCTTATATATACTCTATGGTAAGTCTGGAACACACTCTATTTATCTGTTTTCCCAACATCCTTTGACTTTCACACTTTTAAATGCCGTGTATCGGGTCACATCGGCCATTTGGACCATATTTCGAATGTTCCCCAACTTTGGTGGATATTGGTAGGTTTCCGGCTTTGCCCACCAGAGGAAACATATATATATATATATATATATATATATATATATATTATATATATATATATATATATATATATATATATATATATATATATATATATATATATATATATATATATATATATATATATATATTACGGTAACGGAGGTAAATGAAGACCATTATTATTAATTTACTAATATTGAACTTTAAATTTAAAAAACTATTCCAAAATATTTCATACTATTTTTATTTATTTTTTTTAATTTTTTATTTTTTAAATTAAGAGAGCATTAAATCCTCAATTGACAACTCCACTAATAGAAACGTAAATGCAACTAATTTGAGTGTTATTATCACACTATTTAAAATCTATAAACCCTTTGCAAGTTGCAGAGTTTTTAGCCTGTCGTTGTACGCCAAAAATGAAGGATATAGTCACTCAAATTTCTTGCATGATGCAAAATTGGAACATTTTAGTACCTCCCCTACCCTGTATTTTAGTAGCTTCTAAACTACATTCACCTCAAAGTTAATTCACTCACTGTTACTTCTCATATTAAACTTTTACTTTTAATTTTATTTGCATTGCACATGCACTTTTACTTTTTAAATATTATTATGCTGATAAATATTATAATTGAGACGAGTTTTACCTTTAAAATAAGCTAAAGAAAACTCCTCAAAACACTCCGATTGCATTTGTTTACAACTTTACATATAAAGTTGTTAGTTCTGATTTTTAGAACATATTCATTAATCATTATTCAACATATATTTCCACAATGACGTCACAGAACTTAGCAAAAACTGCTGATCATGTCTTTTACCCATTTTCTTGCCTTTTCTTGAAAACGTTACAAAATCTTAAGATCAAGTTGCTCTCTTACGCTCTTTAAAGAATGGTGATGAGAAAGTGGAAGAACGCCATTTTCTCAAAAGTTTTCCAAAGCCCAAAGAGCCCTAGTCATGTACCTAGAGCGCAACTTGCGCTCATGCGCCTTAACTTGAGCTCTTGCCCGCCTCTGATATATATATATATATATATATATATATATATATATATATATATATATATATATATATATATATATATATATATATATATATATATATATATATATATATATGAGGAAGGAAAATTATAACTTGGAATCCAAGATCAATTACCTTAAAAAACATGTAAGTGGGTGAATTCATCTGAATAGACCATTTCACTTGTTTTTGGTTTACCATTTCTTCAAGTGAGTCAAATGAAACATTCACCTAGGAAAAAAATAGAACAATGAACATATAACTTAGTTCCTGACATTAATAATTTCTTGATTTATAACTCTGGAGTGGTGTTTACAGTGGGAATACAGTGATCATGCAGTGAGTTTACAGTGGGTATACAGTGGGTATTTAGTGGTTATACAGTAGGCATACAGTGGATATAAAGGGGGCCTATAGTGATCATACGGTGGGTATACATTTGGTATACAGTGGGCATACAGTGGGTATTGAATTATGAATCAAACTGCATAACTGATAACGTCTTATTAGACGTTATCAGTTATACAGTTTGATTCATAACTGATAACGTCGTTTGATTCATAATTCAATACCCACTGTATGCCCACTGTATACCAAATGTATACCCACTGTATGATCACTGTAGGCCCCTTTTATATTCACTGTATGCCTACTGTATAGCCACTAAATACCCACTGTATACCCACTGTAAACTCACTGCATGATCATTGTATTCCCACTGTAAACACCACTCCAGAGTTATAAATCAAGAAATTATTAATGTCAGGAACTATGTTATATGTTGATTGTTCTATTTTTTTCATAAATAAAAAAAAATTCTGAAGTATGCTTGAATAACATATTTGAAACAACTTTACATATTTCTGTCGTGTTTTTGAATAAATGTTTAAACTCCTTTATTAAATCAGTCAATCGAATGAAATGAAAAATGTCATTTGGCTTATTAATAAAATTCTCTATATATTTATAATTTTTCAAAACGTACAAACCTTTGGAGAAATTAATTGAGCCTTCAAGTTCGCTTTATAAGTTGATGTTAAAACGACTGTCACAAGCATCCAGATTGCCATAAGAGTTCGAGCGCTTACCAATTCTGGGATTTGAGAAGTACCTATATTAAGAAAGATACATTTACTTCTCTGAATTATTAAATCTCATTATATTTCAAAAGCCTTATTAAATTGTTACGTGGGCAAAAGACATATCCTTCAAAAAAACCACCGGAGTTTGGAGGCTCAAAAAAGAAGAACAAATTAAAAGCCAACATGTCTCGATACACATTGTTTGAAAGTGTGCAAGTCAAACTGTGAAAGTTAGATCAGATTAGAATTAGGAAACCTTTTTTGGCTTTATTCAACTAAAGATTTATTTGCACTTTGTATCAGATTTATAATTATTTCCTTTATACTATCAGTTTTGTAAAAATACTTTGCAGACTTACGAACAATAATTATAATAATTATTTTAAGTGGAATAACCCAATGCTTACTTTTATGATTTCTATAGCTTCACAACTAATTAACTAAAGCGTTTCTTTAAATACCCTGCAATTATATACAAATTATATTGCTATCACCTCATTGTTAAATACAACGCCCGAAACGATCTACAGGTAGTCAAACTCTATGAAAACGGCAGATTAAACTTTCTACATTATCCATAGCTTCCTTCAGCTGAGCAAGAGTATCGGAGTTTAAAACATCCCCTGGTTGTTCAGAGGAATAAGAATCCACTTCATATATTCTTTGGCCATATTGGATATTAGGGTGTGAAATATTACGCTGCTCTCCGTTGCTGAATAGATCGTCCCTTCCGCATTCTTTAACGCAAGTTCAACAAAGGAGAGTCTACTGGTTTGTACTATAAGAGTTCTTATTTCACTCACCACATACGTTATTATACAGGAAAAAAAAATCCTTTGCAATATTCATTCAATTTGTCATTGGAAAACGCAGACAGCGATCCCCAATCATTACCTAAATGTTATCGACCTCTGATGAGAGGAATTTTGCCACCAATACTAATTCAGTTTGTACTTTAGATTAATCCAACTTCAAATTTCAGGAACTTGTACTTCATATAATTCATTCAGGAATCATGTTACATCTCTTTCCTTCGTTGAAAATGTAACAATCTTTCTTGTTCCTTTACCTCACGCTCTTTCTAGTATTTTCCTCAAACATGCCAACTCTAGCTTTGTACCTTTTCTTAATTAAGCATTTTGATGAGCATGCTGCTATGACGTTAGACATGTCAAAAGTTTCGAAAGTCTGACACAAAATTTTGATTTTTAAGGGCGAGCTCCAAATTTTTTTCCGACCATTTTTTTATGGAGATGAGAAGAAAACGAATTTAAAGGGTAAACATTAATGCATATATTTAGACATGATTAGACCTGTCGTTGTCATTGTTTTTTTATATAGGGGATCAAACCCCCTCTATAACCATTTTCACTTTTTTCACTAAATCCTTAATAAAATATAAAATATTTTATGTTTTCTTTTCATTTTTCTTTTAAAGATTTGAAAAAATATGTAGGAGTCAAATGAACGCATGATTTTAATAATAGGTGATGGCTTAGATGATTTAAATCCTGCCCATAATCATCGGAAACTTCTAAATTTTTATTTTTAAAAAATTTTTTTTAACTTCAATGAATATTAAAATGTGATCTGCAATTTTTTTTTTTTTCAGATAGATGTATTTACTTTCCTCTAACTAATTCAGTAAAAAAAAGTTTGAAAATGATCGTTGTCTTCGTTTTTTTTTTTTTTTTTGGCAAATTTTTATCTCTGAAAAGTGTTATTTTGAGAAAATCTCATAAACGCAATACTCATAATGTTATTTATAAAGTACATTCAACGTTTGAATGGTCATATCTCAGGAACCAGTTGGAATTATGAAAAACTAATTACATA
>SEYY01016964.1:55000-61778 GCA_009176605.1 Armadillidium nasatum
CAAAATAATACGGTATTTCATCTTTAGAATTTTTAACCAATTCATAATTCGCAGTGGACTTTATGATAATAAAAAAATATGTTCATAAAAATTTCCATTATTCATATTACTTGAATAAACGTGTAGTTAAATAAAACATAAATATAAAGAAACTAATACTACTACATTAGGGTATAGCAAGTGAAACATTATTTACAAGCATAATATATATGAGAAATAGATTTTCGGCTGTATTTGGTTTGAAGAACATTGATATTTAGTGAGCTGAAATAGTCAGATAATAAAATTGTATTCCATTTCCTTGGAAGCGTCTTTCAATTTCTGAAGCATATTGATGGAAACGTTGAAAATTTTCGTTAAACATGTTGCCGAGGTTTTCAGGAAAGTCTAAATGAAAATCCAAATGTATACTTTTACAGACATGTTGAATCACACGTCTTTGTGGCACCCCTTGTCTTTGAATCATCCCAGATCTTTGTAGCATCCCATGTAGTTAAAGCATCCCATGTCTTTTTAGCTTCCCATGTATTTGCCAGCATCCCATGTCTTTGTAGTTTCGAATGTCTTTGAAGTATCCCATGTTTTTTTAAGCTTCCCATGTCTTTGCAGCATTCCATGTCTTTGTAGCATCCCATGTCTTTAAAGCATCCCATGTCTTTGTAGCTTTCCATGTCTTTACAGCATCCAATGTCTTTGTAGCTTCCTTTGTCTTTGCAACATCCAATGTCTTTGAAGCATCCCATGTCTTTGTAGCTTTCCTTGTCTTTGGATCATCCCATGTCTTTGTAGCTTCTCATGTCTTTGTAGCATCCCATGTCTTTGAAGAATCCCATGTGTTTGTAGCTTCCCATGTCTTTGCAGCATCAAATGCCTTTGTAGCATTCCATGTCTTTGCACAATCCCATGTCTTTGAAGCATCCAATGCCTTTGTAGCTTCACATGTTTTTGGATCATACCATGTCTTTGTAACTTAATATGTCTTTGTAGAATTCCATGTCTTTATAGTTTCATATGTCTTTGCAACATCCATGGCCTTTTTAGCTTCACATGTTCTTCAAGAATGCCATGTCTTTGTAGCTTCCCATGATTTTGAAGCATCCCATTTCTTTGTAGCTTTCCATGTCTTTGCAGCATCCCATGTCTTTGCAGTATCCCATTTATTTAAAGCATCTCATGTCTTTGCAGTATCCCCTTTTTTTAAAGCATCTCACGTCTTTGTAGCTTCCCATGTCTTTGCAGCATCATATGTCTTTGTAGCATCAAATGTCTTTGAAGAATCCCATGTCTTTGTAGCTTCATATGTCTTTGCAACATATATTGTCTTTGTAGCTTCCCATGTTCTTCAAGAAGCATCCCATGTCTTTGTAGCTGCATCCCATGTCTTTGCAGCATCCCATGTCTTTGAAGCATCCAATGTCTTTGCAACATCCCATGTCTTTGTAGCATCCCATGTCTTTGTAAGCATCTAATGTCTTTGAAGCTTCCCATGTCTTTGCAACATCCCATGCCTTCTTAGCTTCCCATGTGATTGCAGCATCCCATGTGTTTGTAGTATCCCATTTCTTTAAAGCATCTCATGTTTTTATAGCTTCCCATGTTTTGAAGCATCCCATGTCTTTGTAGCTTCCCATGTCTTTGCAGCATCCCATGTCTCCCATGTCTTTGCAGCATCCCATGTCTTTGAAGCATCTTATGTCTTTGTAACTTCCCATGTCTTTGCAACATCCCATGTCTTTGTAGCATCTCATGTCCATGAAGCATCTCATGTCTTTATAGTTTATCATGTCTTTGAAGCATCTCATGTCTTTGTAGCTTCCCATGTCTTTGAAGAATCTCTTGTCTTTGTAGCTTCCCATGTCTGTGTAGCATCACATGTCTTTGAAGGATCAAATGTCTTTGTAGCTTCACATGTCTTTGTAGCTTCCCATGTCTTTGCAGCGTCTCATATCCTTATAGCATCCCATGTCTTTGAAGCATCGAATGTCTTTGTAGCATTCAATGTCTTTGAAGCAAACAGTGTCTTTGTAGCTTCCCACGACTTTGCAGCATCCCATGTCTTTGTAGCTTCACATGTCTTTGAAATATCCCATTTCTTTGCAGCATCCCATGTTTTTGAAGCATCTCATGTCTTTGTAGTTTCCCATTCTTTTCCCATGTCTTTGCAACATCCCATGTCTTTGTAGCATCCCTTGTCATTGTATCTTCCCATTTCTTTGTAGCTTCCCATGTCTTTGAAGCATCTCATATCTATGTAGCTTCCCATGTCTTTCCAGCATCCCATGTCTTTGTATCATCCCATGTCTTTGAAGCATCTCACATCTTTGTAGCTTATCATGTCTGTGCAGTATCCCATGTCTTTGCAGCATCCAATGTCTTTGCAACATCCTGTGTCTTTGTAGCATCCCATGTCTTTGAAGCACCCCATGTCTTTGTAGCTTCCTGACTCTGCAGCATCTCATCTTTTTGTAGCTTCCCATTTCTTTGCAACATTCCATGTCTTTTTAGCTTCCCATGTCTTTGCAGCATCCCATGTCTTTTTAGCTTCCCATGACTTTGCAGCATCCCATGTCTTTGTAGCTTCCCATCTTTGTAGCCATGTCTTTGTAGCATCCCATGTCTTTGCAGCTTTCCATGTCCTTGCAGAATCCCATGTCCTTGTAGAATCCCGTGATTTTTCAGCATCTCATGTCTTTGTAGCTTCCCATATCTTTGTAGCTCCCCATATCATTGCAGCATCCTATGTCTTTGAAGCATCCCATGTTTTTGTAGCTTCCCATGCCTTTTCAACATTCCATGCCTTTGTAGCTTTCCATGTCTTTGCAGCATCCCATCTCTTTTTAGCTTCCCATGGCTTTGTAGCATCCGATTTCTTTGCAGCTTCCCATGTCTTTGTAATCCAATATCTTTGCAGCATCCTACGTATTTGTAGAATTCATGTCTTTGCTTCCCAAGACTTTGCAGAATCCCATGTTTTTGTTGCTTTCCATGTCTTTGCATCATCAATTGTCTTTGAAGCATCCAATGTCTTTGAAGCATCTCATGTCTTTGTAGCATCCCATGACTTAGCAGCATCCCATATCTTTGATTTTTCATATCTTTGTCTTTGCAGAATCCTATGTCTTTGTAGCATCCAATATCTGTAACATCCCATGTCTTTGTTACATCACAAGTCTTTGTAAGCATCCCATGTCCTTGAAGCATCCTATGTCTTTGTAGCATCCCATATCTTTGTAGCTTCCGAGGGTTTTGAAGAATCTCATGTCTTTGTAGCTACCCATGTCTTTGCAGCATCCCATGTCTTTCTGGTATCCCATGTTTTTGAAGCATCCCATGTCTTTGATGCATTCCATGTGTTTGTAGCTTTGCATATCTTTGCAGCATCTCTGTCTTTGTAGCATAAAATGTCTTTCTAGCATCTAAAGTTTTTGAAACATCCCATGTCTTTGAAGCATTCCATGTCTTTGTAAGCATCCCATTTCTTTGTAGCATCTCATACCATATCTTTGAAACATCCCTTGTCTTTGAAACATCACATGTCTTTGTAGCTTCAAATGACTTTGCAGCATCCCATATCTTTGTAGCTTTCCAGGTCTTTGCAACATCAAATGTCTTTGTAACATCCCAGGTCTTTGAAGCATCCCATGCCTTGTAGATCCAATTTCTTTGCAGCATCCCATTTCTTTGTAGCTTTCTATGTATTTTCATCGTATCATGTTCTTTTAGCATCTCATGTCTTTGAAGCATCTCATGTCTTTGTAGTTTTTCATGTCTTTGCAACATCCCAAGTCTTTGTGTCTCAACATGTCTTTACAGCATCTAATGTCTTTTTAGGATCTCATACATTTGAAGCACCTCATTTCTTTTTAGTTTCTCATGTCTTTGCAACATCCCATGTCTTATCAACTTCCCATGCCTTATAGATTCCCATGTGTTTGCAGCATCCCATATCTTTGTAGCTTCCCATGTATTTGAAGTATGCATGTTTTTTTAGCTTCCCATGTATTTGAAGCATCCCATAATTTTGAAGCTTCCCATGTCTTTGTAGCATCCCATGTTTTTGCAGCATTACATATCTTTGTAGCATCCCATGTCTTTGCAGCATCCCATGTCTTTCAAGCAACAAATGTCTTTGTAACTTCACATGTCTTTGCAGCATCCCAAGTCTTAGTAGATTCCATGTCTTTGTAGATTCCTATTCCTTTCCATTATCCAATGTCTTTGTAGCATCCCATGTATTTGTAGCTTCTCATGTCTTTACAAGATCCCATATCTTTCTAGCATCCCATGTGATTGAAGCCTCCCATATCCTTGTAGCTTCAATATCTTTGAAGTATCGCATGTCTTTGTAGTTCCCATGTCTTTGCAGCATCCGATATCTTTGAAGCTTCCCAAGTCTTTGCAGTATCCCAAGTTTTTGTAGCTTCGAATGACTTTGAAGCATCCCATGTCTTTCTAGTTTCAAGTATTTTTGCAGCATCCCAAGTCTTTTTAGCATCTAATGTCTTTGTAGCATCCCATGTCTTTGAAGCATCCCAAGTCTTTGAAGCATCCCAAGTCTTTGAAGCATCCCAAGTCTTTATAGCTTCCCATGTCTTTGCAAGTTCCTATGTCTCTGAAGCATCGTTTGTCTTTGTAGCTTCCAATGTCTTTGCAGCATCCCATGTTTTTGCAAAATCCCATGTCATTGAAGCTTCAAATGAATTTGAAGCATCCCATGTATTTGCAGCATTTCATGTCTTTGTAGCTTCCCATATCTTTCCAGCATCCTATGTCTCTGAAGCATAATATGTCTTTCAGCTTCCAATGTCTTTGAAGCATCCCATGACTTTGTAGCTTCGAAGATACAAAAAAAATGTCGATACAAAAAATACAAAAGATACAAAAAAAATATCTTGAGATGCTTTAAAAACATGGGATGCTACAAAGACATGGGATGATGCAAAGAAATTGAAAGCTACAAACATATGAAATGCTGCAAATTCATGGGAAGCTACAAAAACATGGGATGCTTCAAAGACATGGGTCTTTGAAGCATCCCATGTTTTTGTATCTTCACATGAATTTGCAGCATTTCATATGTTTGTAGCTTTCAATTTCTTTGCATCATCCCATGTCTTCGTAGCATCCCATGTTTTTAAAGCATCTCAAGTCTTTTTAGCTTCCTATGTCTTTGCAACATCCCATTTCTTTGTAGCATCCCATGTCTTTCAACATCCATGTCTTTTTAGATTCCCATATCTTTGAGACATCCCATGTTTTTGAAGCATCAAATGTCTTTGTAGCTTCCTATATCTTTTCAGCACCCTATGTATTTGTAGCATCCAATGTCTTTGTAGCATCTCATGTCTTTGTAGCTTCCCATGTCTTTGCAGTATCCCATAGATTTGTATCATCCCATGTCTTTGCAGCATCCCATGTCTTTATTGCTTCCCAGATCTTTGTAGCATCAAATGTCTTTGTAACATCTAAAGTCTTTGTAGCATCCCTTGTCTATAAAGCATCCCATGTCTGTGAAGTATCTCACTTCTTTGAAGCATCCCATGTCTTTGTAGCATCCCATGTTTTTGATACATCCCATGTCTTTGTAGCTTCCCATATTTTTGTAGCTTCCCATGTGTTTGCAGCATTCCGTAACCTTGTAATTTTCCAGGTCTTTGTAGCATCCCATATCTTTGAAGCGTCCCATGTCTTTGTTGCTTCTTATGACTTTGCAGCATTCCATGTCTTTGTAGCTTCCCATGTCTTTGCATCAGATTATGTTTTTGTAGCATCCCATGTCTTTGAAGAATCTAATGTCTTTTTACTTTCTCATGTCTTTGCAACATCTCAGGTTCTTTAGCTTCCCAATTCTTTACAGCATCTCCTGTCTTTGTAGGACACCATATTTTTGAAGCATCTCATGTCTTTGTAGCTTCCCTTGTCTTTGAAGCATCCCATGTATTTACAACATCCTATGTCTTTATAGATTCTCATGCGTTTGCAACATTCCATGTCTTTGTAGCATCCCATGTCTTTGTAGCTTTCCATGACTTTGCAGCATCCCATTTTTTGTGGCATCAGATGTCTTTGAAGTATCTCATGTCTTTGTAGCTTCTCATTTCTTTGCAATATCCCACATTGTTGTAGCATTCTATGTCTTTGAAACATCCCATGTCTTTGAAGCATCCATATCTTTGTAGCTTTCCATATCTTTTCGACATCCCTTGTCTTTGTTGCATAAAATGTGTTTGTAGCTTCCCTAGTCTTTGAAGCATCCCATGTCTATAAAGCATCCCATGTCTTTGTAACTTCCCATGTCTTTGAAGCATTGCATTTCTTTTTAGCATCCCATGTCTTTGAAGCATCCTCTGTCTTTGAATCATCACAAGTCCTTGTAGCTTCCCATGTCTTTGTAGCATCTCATGTCTTTGAAGCATCCCAGTCTTTGTAGCTTCAAAGGACTTTGCAGAATTCAATGTACCTTGTAGCTTCCCATGTCTTTTAAGCATTCCCATATCTTTGTAGCATCCAATGTCTTTGTAGCATAATATGTCTTTGAAGCATATTATGTCTTTTAAGAATCCTATGTCTTTGTAACTTCATAAGTCATTTGCAGCATCCGATTTCATTGTAGCATCCCATGTCTTTGAAGCATCTCACGTCCATGTAGCTTCTTATGTCTTTGAAGCATCCCATGTTTTTTAACTTCCCATTTCTTTTCAGCATCTCAAGTCTTTTTAGCTTCCATTGTCTTTGAAGCATACCATGTCCTTTTAGCATCCCAAGTCTTTGCAGCATC
>SEYY01016965.1:0-7500 GCA_009176605.1 Armadillidium nasatum
TTTAGTAATAATAATAATAATAATAAAAACGCTTTTACAATGCAGATTTTATAAAGTAAATTAAATTCCATGATAATAATGGGTGGATATGGGGTTTTTATGTTAATTTTTAACAAACCAGCTATCTCAAGTAATGCAATTATTATTATTTTCTGCTATTTCTAAATAAGTACTACATAACAGGTAATCAAAACAAAAATATTTAATAATGTACTTACAATGGTGGTTTTACGAATATTGGGCCACCAAATATCTCTTACGTAATTCCAGTCTTTATCAGCAGGAATACCCCCAAGAGAATGAGCATATGATGTTACCTCTTTCCATGCCTCCACTTTGGATTTCTTTGATATGGAGTCACTAAATGCTCCAAATAAAATCTTTTTCTTCTCTTTAATTTTTGCTAATATACATAATTTTAACTTCCTGTTATCTTCTCTTTTGCCCATATTGCTATAATATATATATATATATATATATATATATATATATATATATATATATATATATATATATATATATATATATATATATATATATATATATATATATATATATATATATATATATAGAGAGAGAGAGAGAGAGAGAGAGAGAGTCTCTTAATTCTTATCCAATGCCTATTTAGTTATGGCCTTAGATCTGCACATCATCTGAAATTTTCAAGAAACTTACAACATGCACATCATCTGATGTTTTCAAGAAACTTAAAACACAAATTGGAAATGTTTTTAAATAGTAAAAGCATGAAATATAAAATTAGAATAGCATATAACATAAGTGATACAGTAGCAAAAGATACAGCACATATGTATGAAAAATATAGAATTTTGTCTTTCAAAAGAGAATAACTTTTTCACATTTAATTGGAAGTATTAAATATTTTTTATATTTTTCTCATCTCTTCACTGTTAAGCAGAGTAAATTTTTCATACATTAGTGTGGATTTGATAAAATTCTTCTTCACTTTAAGTTTTCCTCAGAATGGAATTGTCAGTAATTAACTTGTTACTTATAAAAATATATGTTAGAGAGGTATTGAATGATTATAAATTTAAGTTTTTAATTTTTTTTATTTTATTTTATTGATGGTTATGCTAAAGAAAAAATTTAATGCTTGATTAAATTTGGGAGCCTGACAAAGAAATTGTGCAACTCTTGCAAACCTTTGTATGGCTATATAGTCAAATTACTAAATCTGAGTTTTATATATATATATATATATATATATATATATATATATATATATATATATATATATATATATATATATATATATATATATATATATATATATATATATATATATATATATATATCAAAATGGTGGAAAACTAACCAAAATTTTAAAAATTGTGAAAAATAGGCTGATTTAACTATTTTTGAGAAATACGAACCTTCCTGAATATTTTTATATGAAATTCAATATTGAAATTGATATATAATAATATTGGTGTTTCATTAATTTTATAGTAAAAAAAAAAAAACTTTTTGGTGAGGTTTTTATACAAAATTTCTCTTTGCCTCAATTAAACTTACTTTTTTTTTCAATAAAGCACTACAATGATTGCTACATCATCATCAGAGTGAATTTTAAGAAAATTTATACCTACATTTTAGCTAAAAAACATTTATATTAATTTTTTCATAAATTGCAAGAAGATTTTATCTTTTTTTTTTTTAATATTACATTGAATATCTGAATTTCTTTATTTACTTACTACATTGATAGTAGTTTGTAGGCATTGAAAGAGCTAGGCTAGGCCTATTTATTCGTTATTTGCATACATTTACCTCAAGTCTTGAGGTTAGGTTAAGTCAAGATTGTTTGATAGATCTAATAAACCAGTTTGATTTTACCTAACTGGGACTTGAAGGGTAAATGTATACATATGGCCAGTGAATAGGCCTAACCTGTTGAACACTATCTATCTTAGTACATACATTTAAAAAAATGGAAATTGTTATGATATATATATACATACCATATATATATGTATATATATATATATATATATATATATATATATATATATATATATATATAATATATATATATATATATATATATATATATATATATATATATATTATATTATTTTTTTTTTTTTTTTTTTTTTTTTTTTTTTTTTTTTTTTTTTTTTTTTTTTTATATAAAAATAAATTTAATGCATTGCAAAATATTTAATAAAAATATATTTAACAGCTTAACATTTTATATGGATAAATAAATATGAAAATGTTGCATGCAATTTATTTGAAACAAAAGAACAGCTTTGCTATCCTATTTTTGTTTCTTTTATATAAAAAATAATAAAGTTGTTTACCACACTTCGAATTATACAACTCATTTGATTTCATAGCATTTTCTTTCTGTAGTATTAATATTTCTAAAAAAAAGTACTACTAAAACTATGAAATATCTTAAAATTTACTCCTACACTGAAGCAGCAGTCTAGTAAAAAGACAGTCAGAGGAAATTACGTCTTAGAATGCAAACAATATGTTATGGAATTATTGTATTAGTAAGTCTTTCTTTATAAAAAATTTTTAAGGGTTTTTGATTTTTTTAATGTAAAAAGTTTTCTACACTTCAATTTAGTTTAGCAAATTTATTTGATTTTAGATCATTTCCAATTTGTTAAAAACAATTGCTCTGTAAGGCTAAATAATTACCTTAAAATTTATACCGTAATTCTTACAGACAGTAGTAGATTTTTACGTATGAGACTTGGGTTGCTGAAACTAACAACTTACCTACACATTGCAAGTTTGACTAGAACTATGCTTAATGACACTACGAGTTCAGCTGGAACTACGTGTAAGGACACTACAAGTTTGTTACATGAGCATAGGTAAAGAAATTGCAAACAAATTTAAAACTTTTGAAAGAAAATTTGTTAAAAGAAGGGATATATATATATATATATATATATATATATATATATATATATATATATATATATATATATATATATATATATATATATATATATATATATACTTCACAAACATTAGTTTTTTGGTAGGTTAGGCCTTTTTGTTTGCCATTAGGTATAGTTAATGAAGTAATTTCTTTATTAGGTTAGGTCTATTTACTGTTAAGTTATTGAACTGGGTTGTTTGATATAAGAAACTAGTCTGACAACCTAACTTAGACTTAAAGGGTAAAACTATGCCTAACAGCCAGCAAATAGACCTAACCTAACAAAAAACCACTGTTCATTAATTACTCCTAACAAAAAGACCTAACCTAAAAAAAAATTATTCACTAAATAATATATATATATATATATTTAAAATTTCACATTTTTTTTTAACACAAATGACCCCACAGCCTTGTACTAGAAACTAGTAGGGTATGTTGTTAAGTTTCAAATCCCTATGCAAAGTTCCAGTTGAACTCGAAATGCATAGGTATATTGTTACTTTCAGCAAACTGTTTTTGTATGAAAAAATGCACTACTGTTAATGATACAATTATCCTTTATTTCATGCATTTTATAGCTTCAGAAGAGTAGAAATAACTAAAAGGCTAAATGGCTCACCCAAGTCAAACCTCTATACAGAATAATTATTACTTAAAGTATGTATTGCTAGTATTAAGCAAATTTTTGAAGGCTACATTGATAAATTCTAAATATTTATCAACATTTTAAAACTGCTAAATACATTAAAAATTGGCCCATTTAATGAAATAAAATATTTATTTGACGATATATATATATATATATATATATATATATATATATATATATATATATATATATATATATATATATATATATATATATATATATATATATATATATATATATATATATATATATAGAAAGTAAACTAGGTCCATGCTAGATATAATATTGGTAAAGATTTATTTTTAGTTACCACTTTATATTAAAATTACATTTACCATGCGATATTTTAATTATTTCACTTTAAAATTTATCTTCCTAATTAATAATATAGGCCTACTTATATCATTTATGCATTGGCCATATAAACCACATAGTGCTTAAGCATTTTTGAGTAGGTCCCAAGTTTTTTTTTCTTTTTTTTAAACAAACATTCTTATGTTCCTTTTTTTCCAAACATGCAATTGGTTTGATTTAATGAATCAATTCCCCTATAATCAATATTAAATTAAATTACCACAACTTCCAATAAACATATAATACATTAAATAAAAACAATCTCAAAGCAGCATCGATGAATCAGCTGACTTGTAAGTTTGAAAATTTCCTTGTAAAAATTTCACTAATATTATTAGAAAACCGATTTCGGTTATGCAACACAAAATACTAGAACTTGTATTTGTAGTTTGTTGAACTGGTAATTTGTAACTAGTATTATTAGAAGAATTATGCAACACAAAATACTAGAACTAGTAATTTAGAACTTGTAACTTGAAAATTTTTACTTGTAATACTAGGAGAATTATGCAACAGGCCCCTGGTGAGCAAAGGGGGCCTACCAACCCAGAGCAGGAATTTAATATGATGACATGGCGATTAAAAGTATGCATCAAGGAAGTTGGAACTGATAAAAGTGTGTTCCAGACTTACAGTAGTATTAAGAAGCATAGCTTAGTCTTCGAGAGTTGGACAGGGAAAGGATGAGACTGTGTAGAAAGTCGTGTCGCACGAGCCTTTCTCAATGGAGGAGGTATGCGACGTGCAAGTTCAGAAGAGCTAAGTTCGTTGTAATAATGATAGTATAGAGAGAGTGACGTAACAATTCGACTGGAAGAATGAGATTGGAGAGAGTTAGTAAGAGAAAAAGAGTTTATAAAACGAAAAACCCTAGACTCATCCTTATAATAATATATATATATATATAATATATATATATATATATATATATATATATATATATATATATATATATATATATATATATATATATATATATATATATATATATATATATATATATATATATATATATATATATATATATATATATATATATATATATATATATATATATATATATATATATATATATATATATATATATATATAAATATATATATTTCACCTTTAGTAGTCAAAGCTATAGGTCTTCCAAAATTTATTTTATTATTATTATTATTATTATTATTATATATTATTATTATTATTATTATTATATTATTGTTATTATATTATTATTATTATTATTATTATTATTATTATTATATAATATATATATATATATATATATATATATATATATATATATATATATATATATATATATATATATATATATATATATCATATCCCTTTAGTAGTCAAAGCTCATAGGCCTACCAAAATTATTATTATTATTATTATTATTATTATTATTATTATTATTATTATTATTATTATTATTATTACTATTATTATTATTATTATATTATTATTATTATTATTACTATTTATTTATTATATATTATTATTATTATTATTATTATTATTATTATTATTATTATTTATATATATATATATATATATATATATATATATATATATATATATATATATATATATATATATATATATATATATATATATATATATATATATATATATATATATATATATATATGTTATGCCGCGATTACTATAAGTAAAGCCTAATATGGATTAATCAGTTAATATCTCAATAACCGTAGCAAATACCGAGAAGTAACAAGAGGCAAAAATGGTGGCCCATGATTGGTTTTACCCTATAATGACTTTTTCATTTCGAAAATGAACTTCAATATATCGTAAAATGTACTTAACGTTTTTCAAAGTTTGAAAAAAAATTTGCTCATAAATTCGAAAAGTTGAATTTTTTTCTCATTTTCTAGGAGGTAGGCGATCAAAAATAAGTTCTATTGTCTTACCTCCATGAAAGTGCTAAAAAATAAATATTAACAAAAATTGAGAAAATTTGTCAATTCCTACGGAAGTCGACCCTCTCTAGTGATACTTAAGCGCCTGTAAAAATGAGTTCAAAAAGATAATTTCGGTTTCAGTTGAGTATGGGTCGAGTCTCTTATGTTTTAATAGGTGAACGCCTGTGAAACCATTTTAACTTCTGAAATATTCCGATCAAAGTTTGTGTAAGTTTTTAAATTCTTATACCTTTCTTATCAATAAATAGATCGGCTTGATATTCTAATGACATAAGGATTTGGGACCCCTGATTCCAAATTTGCAATTCAGATTCTTCTACATATTGCCGTTTTTGAGTTAAAAGCCGACATACATACCAAGGTGGTTTGTCGTACTTTCTGAGAATATGAAAGAAAATTGTAAACTTTGGGGGCCTATATCTCCTCAACCGTAGCAGATAGAGGGACTATCCAGGAAGGGTTTAAAGTTCTAAATGACACGTACATTTCAGATATTAAATATTTTTGCTTTATCTCTTGTAATTTAGAAATTGCAAGATAACACAGAATTTGATTTCGACAAAATTTTAAAAAATTTTTTGGGAGGGGCCAAATCTACTGAATGGAGGCTGCTCGTAGGATCTTATGATGTTCATATTCTGTCTCAGCATTACGAAATCTATTTACATAGGTGATTTAAGCAATGAAGAAAAATCCTAGACATTTCTGCACTATCCACTCCCCTAGAGATTTCTCACGTCACTTTAGAGCGCTCGATTCCTCCTACAACCCTTGCAAAACTTATCGATATGAACTGAAGTTTAACTTTTCTTACTTTCCCTAAATTTACCAAATAAACTAATTCCCATAATCTAGCATATATATATATATATATATATATATATATATATATATATATATATATATATATATATATATATATATATATATATATATATATATATATATATATATATATATATATATATATATATATATATATATATATATATATATATATATATATATATATATATATATATATTATATATATATATGTTATAAATTTTCAGTATATTTTTTGAAAATAAATTAACAGAAATTCAGAAAAATTATTTTTGGTGAAGCAACACATCTTTCGACACAACGTACTTTCGGCAGTAAAATGGAAAATTATATATTAAAAGGAAAAAAATTATTTAAGTTAGAAGGAACTTCTGGTCAATAAAGGATGAATATTTCGTCGTAGTATAGAGGCTGGGAACCCTTTTCAACCTAGTTTTCTTTCCACGTATGATTACAGGAATATTTAAACTTTCTGCAATTGACACCACCCTGCATCATGCGTGATATGGTGCAATATAAATATATATATATATATATATATATATATATATATATATATATATATATATATATATATATATATATATATATATATATATATATATATATATATATATATATATATATATATATATATATATATATATACGTACATGAAAAAACCACAAATTTTGCTTAATTTTTATTTTATAAAGGAGCAGAAAACTACTAAAAATTTCTAGAAGTAAAAAAAAAATATCGTTGGTTCGATACTGAGGATAAAATATCGATATATCGATATATCGGGTTTGAAAATATCATCGATA
>SEYY01016965.1:12500-27809 GCA_009176605.1 Armadillidium nasatum
AATAATTAAAGTATCGGTATCGGCACCTAAAAAATAGAGTATCGGTATCGTCTTCTTTACTGGTATTGGTACATCTCTAATCCAGGTTTCATTCTCAATAATACAGTGCTTAAAAAATTTTTTTTATTTGCTTCAGTTTTTGTTAAAATTTGCTCAAGTTAAGATCTTTAGTAAGAATCACAAATGTTGAACCATGTGAGATTCTAACTTGATTGGCAACTTTTTCATTAGTGATTTGGAGATCTTCAGTTAGATTCTGCACAAGCTTGATGTTTTTTTTGTTTTTTTTAATATATATACTTCACATTTTGAAATTCTAAAATTTTTCTGAGAACTTTTTGACTCTCCCTTGTATATTATTTTACATAGGTCTACTTGAAAAAAAAATTTCCTAATATTTATCAATAGGATTTATAATGAAATAGTTTAATTAAATTGATTACCAAAGCTCCACTATTTAGGTTCAAACCAATGCAATGGTTGCTGTTTGAGGTTGAACTTTGTGTATATTTATTTTCTAGAGGGATTTTAATTTTTTTTTTTTTTTTTTTTTTCAGTTTGTAAATTATTTGGAAAATATTTCCATTAAAATAAATATTAAAATGAATTTCAAATCTGAAATTGAAATAAAAGAGGAAGAGTTAGATTTGGAATATGACTTTTATAATCAAACTTCTCAGGTGAGGAAATTATATATATATATATATATATATATATATATATATATATATATATATATATATATATATATATATATATATATATATATATATATATATATATATATATATATATATATATATATATATGAGTGCAATTGTAGGTTCTACAGTAATAAAATAATTAATTATTGTGTCGGGTATATTTACATACCTTATAATTAAGATAAGTTTTAAATGAAACAAATGTGAATTTAGGTAATATCGGGTATAGAGAATAAGTGAAAAATAATTAATGAAATAAATAATCTAGCATGTATTCTAGAAATGATTTAAGACTAGTTTTTTTCTCTAAATCCTTTCAATTAGCCAAGTTAGAAAATATAGATACAACTAGATCAAACTGTTATAAGGCAGGGGCACGGGCGTGGTGGAAATGCAGGGAGAGGGAGAGGGTGAGGGTGCCAATGCCCAAATGAAGTTTATGATCAAACAGCTTTGAGGAAATTTTTACCTGGAGTTATATATATATATATATATATATATATATATATAATATATATATATATATATATATATATATATATATATATATATATATATATATATATATATATATATATATATATTTTTTTAATTTTGTTTATAAATCAAATAAAAAAAAAATCATGATTTTTAAAATTGTTTTTAGCTGCATCTTTTTAAAATTAGTAGGCTTATTCACTTAAGTAATAATTAATAATTATGTATAATAAATAAGTATAATTAGTTAATTAGATTAATTAAGTTATTTAGATAATTTCAAAAAAGATAAAAGCCATTTTAAATTTTCCTTTTATAGGCTATAAAAATAATGAAAATGTGTCTGTATTTAAATTTTAGATTTTAAAGAAAATTTGCAAATATTATATTATTGTTAGCAAATATTATATAAAGTGTTATGGTTCTGTGTTATTTAATTTTTATTATCATATTATTAAGATAAATAATAAAAATTAAAAAAACATTTATTTTTAGCATATAAACTCTTGACACTTAAATTTTGAATAAAAATAAAACATTAGTTTCTTAATTAAAACATTAAAAAAAAAAAAAAATAATAATAGTAAAAAAAATTTCTAACACTCTGATTCAGATTGTGCTCTAAATTCAATTATGTGAGAAATCAGTAAGAATTTTAAACTTTATAGAACTTACACTTTTTGATTTATGGGGTTCAAAGTTTGAGTGGGGCTTGCTTCACCCCTCATTTCCAAAGCTGTAGAACTTGCTTAATTTTCAGATAACCTTAACAAAATTAACCATAATTGCTCATTTATTAATTAATTTCAGACACAAAAACATTAAATATTAGTAAATAATATACAAATAAACAAATTTTACCTTAAAAACTTTAATGATATTATGAGTAAAAAAAAAAAAAAAAAAAAAATGGATGTAAAATTGGGTAAAATTTTGATACTTTCATTTAATTTTTAAAAATATATTTTTTTTTCTTTTTTTTAATCAATATGATAGATTAAAGATCAAAGTTAAATTAAACTTTAAAAAATGTTAAATTTTAATGTTCCTATTATCGGGGGGGTGAGGAGGGGAAAGGGGGAATTTACCATTATTTTTTTTTAGGTTTACCACTTCAAATTGATTTTAGTATCTTTGGATTCATCTCTCAAAGTTGATTATAATGATATATATTTTGTTAAGGTTATCTTAAAAATTAAGAAAGTTAAACGGCTTTGAAAATGAGGAATGAAGCAATCCACCTCAAACTGTAAGTCCTACTGATTTTTTACTCACTCAAGAGATTTTAGGGCACAAGGTAACATTATACATCAAATTTCTTAAAAATTCATGACAAAGTGTCATATCCCCTGTGTAGGTTTGTCATGGAGTTACTGTATATCATCATTGGTATTTCATTACCTACTGACGTATTAAGTTACATGGCCAAAGGAAATTGGGTTTTATATTTTCCTGACCAAGTTGATTAGTTAGCACATTTTCTTATGTTTTGGTTTGATAGGAAAACCTTCTTTCAGCTTAATCTTTCAGGACAGTTTTAGTCACAAATAGGAGTGAGACTTTGAATCCAGATGGGTGAACCTTTTGCACTATAAGGAAGTAGAGAGAATGTAATTTTTGTGTGTTAGAATAGCAGGGACTTTTAAATGTTGGCCACATTTTTGTGATGTGTAGGAATTGATATTATATTAATACACAATGTTATAAACTGTAAATGATTGCTGACAATTTCCTACAAGCAACAATTTTTGAGACCAATCAGATCCACTGAGCCATTGTATATGTGTATAATGGACATGACTCCCTCTTGCAATGAATTGAGGCTTAGATATAGCTTTGTATCTAAACCACTTGGTTCACAGAATTTTGTTGGGCATTACCCTAAAATATTTATGTATGTATTACTTTTAACCTTGAAAGTGAGGGAAAGCAAACTGATTGCTTTTAAAATGAGGTATACAGATATTTTTCTTAAGTTTCACTAAATCGAGAATTCACAATAAACACTCAAATTTAAAATAGTTCATTGATCCAATTTCTAATGTGAATACAATCATGCAAGCTGAAAAGTATGTATTGTATCTGATAATTCAACCCTAAAATTAAAATGAAATAATCAAATGAATAAAAAGACTGCTTAAAATGTAATAATGGTTACAGACAAAATTAGTAAAAATCTTATTAAAGAGTGAGCAAAAGAATTTTGTTAAACATTTCCAAATTTTGAAAAAAAATTAGTTTCATTTTCTATACATCATCATCAAAATCAGAGGTATTGATGTCCAATGAATTTTAATACATCCTTAGGGTTGAACGTAAGCTTAACTGTGGGGAGGAGAACCGCCCCTCCTCCCATAAATTTTAGTCAATAAAATTCAAACTTTATTGTCTCATCTCATTGATCTTCATCACACTTTGACTTGATTTTGGTTGTTCTGCATCAACTCTGTAAGCATAATCAAATCCTTTTTAATTTCAGGTCTTTTCTAATTTAGTGGAAGGCATAAAAAATGAAGAATTATATGAAAAGGCATCTATAAAGTCAGAGTTGAGAGAATCAGAGAAGGGATCCATGTTTGATGAAAAACTGGTTAACAATGATGATATTGAATCCAAAAATCTGATGGTGATTGAGATGAAATCTTTAAAAGTATGTGAATTCAAATCTGTTATTACTTTTTATTGAAGCTAAACAATTAATTGAAAAATTTTATTATTATTATTATTATTATTATTATTTCAATTTAATTTGTAGAAATTTACGACCCTGAAAAATGTTTCTTCATTGTTGAAGAAAATAAATGACAAATGTTTAGATGAAGATTTTGAGTCAGATGAAGAGAGATTCTTCGCTGAACTTGTCAAGTCAAAATCTCCTTCGGTTCTTCTCAAGAAGTTTAGTCGTAAAGAATTTACTATTTATTTTACGTACGTTCAGTAGTTTTTGTAATATTTAAGAATTAAAGTGCAGTCTGACCATATATATATATATATATATATATTATATATATATATATATATATATATATATATATATATATATATATATATATATATATATATATATATATGATTATTGTCTTGTCCGAGTCGTAGCTTTGGTTTCTCGAGCGGTGTCTCTTTATGTAGCCAGATTGCTAGGCCTGTCGCCACAACCTATAAATAATGCTGGAGGCACATTTGAATTACAAACAGCTGATTGGTCTTCTCTACCCTATCAAATTATTAAAAAGTCTAGTTGTAAGACTTTATGATTCTGATGTCGTATTGAGTCACGTTCAAAATAATCAATATTTAAGTTGAAATTTATACAAACATTTAATGTCATGCTACTGGTATTAATTCTAAAACAACATATTTTATTTTTTTTTCCGTTTTCAAATGTTTTTTTTATTTACGAGTACCTTCGTACAATTTACAATACAAATATATATATATATATATATATATATATATATATATATATATATATATATATATATATATATATATATATATATATATATATATATATATATATATATATATATATATTATATATAATATATATATATATAATATTATATTATAAGTTATATTATAATATATATTCTACTAATTTTTTCATTTTACATTCTTTTTTAATTAAGCTATACACCCTCTATCGATAGCAGACGTGCCCTCAGGGGTACGCGTGCCCCAGGTTGGGAACCGCTTCTCTAAAGGATTTTTTTTTTCAAATTCCAAAAACCTCATGCTACTCACGGAATTCATCGCAGATCTCTTCTAAAAGCAACAAAAAAACTACTCGTTTCTAATTTGACAATTTAATGCCCCTTTGAATTCGTTTTATTCCTGCCCCTTATTTTGGTATTTTGGCAAAAATATGAAGCTTTCTATTTTCTTGTTTATACTGACTGCTTTACAGTTTTATTACCTTCTTATTAAGATAAACTTTTGCTGCTCATTTCACACTTGACAATTTCGGTGTTATTTCTCAAAAGTCTATTTTCCCCGAACTTTATATTAATTCTCTTCACATGTTCTTCGAAGATTGCAATTTTACTTGGAAAATTATTCCTCTTAAGCCCTCAATTACGATCTTTTTTCCTTGCTCAATGCAGCTCATTCTAGCAGTGCCAAAAATGGTAGACATTGCCCAACCTTTTAAATTTCATATTTTTAAAATTCCTTTTAATTGAAAGTTTTGAAATCTCTCACTAATCTAGCGATCTACATCACATTCATTATATCCAATGATCTCTACACTGCGACATTTTCGTGAATATTTTACTGTAGCGATACCACTTGGAACAAAGCTTCGGTTTCTAATCTTTCATCATGTAAAAACATTCAACCTATCTATAATTTTTTCTCGTTATATTATAACGGTAGTCATAATATAACTGTAGTCATAATATAACGGTAGTCATAATATAACGGTAGTCATAATATAACGGTAGTCATAATATAACGGTAGTCATAATATAACGGTAGTCATAATATAACGGTAGTCATAATATAACGGTAGTTATAATATAACGGTAGTTATAATATAACGGTAGTTATAATATAACGGTAGTTATAATATAACGGTATATATATATATATATATATATATATATATATATATATATATATATATATATATATATATATATATATATATATATATATATATATATATATATATATATATATATATATATATATTCTCGTCATTAAAATAAATTGTAAAATTTAATTTAAATAAGAAAAAAAATTCAAGTGAAGCAACAAAAATAAAATAAAATATGTTGTTTTAGAATTAATACAAAGAAAATTAAATATTTGTAAATTTCAACTTAAATATTGATTATTTTGAACGTGACTCAATACGACATCAGAATCATAAAGTCTTACAACTAGACTTTTTAATAATTTGATAGGGTAGGGAAGACCAATCAGCTGTTTGTCCCTTCCAATGTGCCTCCAGCATTATTTATAGGTTGTGGCGACAGGCCTAGCAAGCTGGCTACATAAAGAGACACCGCTCGAGAAACCAAAGCTACGACTCGGACAAGACAAAATCATATATATATATATATATATATATATATATATATATATATATATATATATATATATATATATATATATATATATATATATATATATATATATATATATATATGGTCAGACTGCACTTTAATTCTTAAATATTACAAAAACTACTGAACGTACGTAAAATAAATAGTAAATTCTTTACGACTAAACTTCTTGAGAAGAACCGAAGGAGATTTTGACTTGACAAGTTCAGCGAAGAATCTCTCTTCATCTGACTCAAAATCTTCATCTAAACATTTGTCATTTATTTTCTTCAACAATAAAGAAACATTTTTCAGGGTCGTAAATTTCTACAAATTAAATTGAAATAATAATAATAATAATAATAATAATAAAATTTTTCAATTAATTGTTTAGCTTCAATAAAAAGTAATAACAGATTTGAATTCACATACTTTTAAAGATTTCATCTCAATCACCATCAGATTTTTGGATTCAATATCATCATTGTTAACCAGTTTTTCATCAAACATGGATCCCTTCTCTGATTCTCTCAAATCTGACTTTATAGATGCCTTTTCATATAATTCTTCATTTTTTATGCCTTCCACTAAATTAGAAAAGACCTGAAATTAAAAAGGATTTGATTATGCTTACAGAGTTGATGCAGAACAACCAAAATCAAGTCAAAGTGTGATGAAGATCAATGAGATGAGACAATAAAGTTTGAATTTTATTGACTAAAATTTATGGGAGGAGGGGCGGTTCTCCTCCCCACAGTTAAGCTTACGTTCAACCCTAAGGATGTATTAAAATTCATTGGACATCAATTCCTCTGATTTTGATGATGATGTATGAAAAATGAAACTAATTTTTTTTCAAAATTTGGAAATGTTTAACAAAATTCTTTTGCTCACTCTTTAATAAGATTTTTACTAATTTTGTCTGTAACCATTATTACATTTTAAGCAGTCTTTTTATTCATTTGATTATTTCATTTTAATTTTAGGGTTGAATTATTAGATACAATACATACTTTTCAGCTTGCACGATTGTATTCACATTAGAAATTGGATCAATGATCAATTTTAAATTTGAGTGCTTATTGTGAATTCTAAATTTAGTGAAACTTAAGAAAAATATCTGTATACCTCATTTTAAAAGCAATCAGTTTTTTCCCCTCACTTTCAAGGTTAAAAAAGTAATACAACTGTACATAAATATTTTAGGGTAATGCCCAACAAAATTCAGGGACAAGTGGTTTAGATGCAAAGCTACATCTAAGCCTCAATTCATTGCAAGAGGGAGTCATGTCCATTATACACATATACAATGGCTCAGTGGATCTGATTGGTCTCAAAAATTGTTGCTTGTAGGAAATTGTCAGCAATCATTTACAGTTTATAACATTGTGTATTAATATAATATCAATTCCTACACATCACAAAAATGTGGCCAACATTTAAAAGTCCCTGCTATTCTAACACACAAAAATTACATTCTCTCTACTTCCTTATAGTGCAAAAGGTTCACCCATCTGGATTCAAAGTCTCACTCTATTTGTGACTAAAACTGTCCTGAAAGAAGGTTTTACTATCAATCCAAAACATAAGAAAATGCGCTAACTAATAAACTTGGTCAGGAAAATATAAAACCCAATTTCCTTTGGCCATGTAACTTAATACGTCAGTAGGTAATGAAATACCAATGATGATATACAGTAACTCCATGACAAACCTACACAGGGGATATGACACTTTGTCATGAATTTTTAAGAAATTTGATGTATAATGTTACCTTGTGCCCTAAAATCTCTTGAGTGAGTAAAAAATCAGTAGGACTTACAGTTTGAGGTGGATTGCTTCATTCCTCATTTTCAAAGCCATTTAACTTTCTTAATTTTTAAGATAACCTTAACAAAATATATATCATTATAATCAACTTTGAGAGATGAATCCAAAGATACTAAAATCAATTTGAAGTGGTAAACCTAAAAAAAAATAATGGTAAATTCCCCCTTTCCCCTCCTCACCCCCCCGATAATAGGAACATTAAAATTTAACATTTTTTAAAGTTTAATTTAACTTTAAATCTTTAAAAAAAAAAAAAAAAAAAAAAAATTGATTAAAAAAAAAAAAAAAAATATATTTTTAAAAATTAAATGAAAGTATTTTTTTTTTTTTTTTTTTTTTTTTACATTTTTTTTTTTTTTTTTTTTTACTCATAATATCATTAAAGTTTTTAAGGTAAAATTTGTTTATTTGTATATTATTTACTAATATTTAATGTTTTTGTGTCTGAAATTAGTTAATAAATGAGCAATTATGGTTAATTTTGTTAAGGTTATCTGAAAATTAAGCAAGTTCTACAGCTTTGGAAATGAGGGGTGAAGCAAGCCCCACTCAAACTTTGAACCCCATAAATCAAAAAATGTAAGTCCTATGAAGTTTAAAATTCTTACTGATTTCTCACATAATTGAATTTAGAGCACAATCTGAATCAGAGTGTTAGAAATTTTTTTTTACTATTATTATTTTTTTTTTTTTTTTAATGTTTTAATTAAGAAACTAATGTTTTATTTTTATTCAAAATTTAAGTGTCAAGAGTTTATATGCTAAAAATAAATGTTTTTTTAATTTTTATTATTTATCTTAATAATATGATAATAAAAATTAAATAACACAGAACCATAACACTTTATATAATATTTGCTAACAATAATATAATATTTGCAAATTTTAAAATCTAAAATTTAAATACAGACACATTTTCATTATTTTATAGCCTATAAAAGGAAAATTTAAAATGGCATTTATCTTTTTTGAAATTATCTAAATAACTTAATTAATCTAATTAACTAATTATACTTATTTATTATACATAATTATTAATTATTACTTAAGTGAATAAGCCTACTAATTTTAAAAAGATGCAGCTAAAAACAATTTTAAAAATCATGATTTTTTTATTTGATTTATAAACAAAATTAAAAAAATCACATATATATATATATATATATATATATATATATATATATATATATATATATATATATATATATATATATATATATATATATATATATATATATATATACTCCAGGTAAAAATTTCCTCAAAGCTGTTTGATCATAAACTTCATTTGGGCATTGGCACCCTCACCCTCTCCCTCTCCCTGCATTTCCCCACGCCCGTGCTCCTGCCTTATAACAGTTTGATCTAGTTGTATCTATATTTTCTAACTTGGCTAATTGAAAGGATTTAGAGAAAAAAACTAGTCTTAAATCATTTCTAGAATACATGCTAGATTATTTATTTCATTAATTATTTTTCACTTATTCTCTATACCCGATATTACCTAAATTCACATTTGTTTCATTTAAAACTTATCTTAATTATAAGGTATGTAAATATACCCGACACAATAATTAATTATTTTATTACTGTAGAACCTACAATTGCACTCATATATATATATATATATATATATATATATATATATATATATATATATATATATATATATATATATATATATATATATATATATATATATATATATATATATATATATATATCCCTCACCTGAGAAGTTTGATTATAAAAGTCATATTCCAAATCTAACTCTTCCTCTTTTATTTCAATTTCAGATTTGAAATTCATTTTAATATTTATTTTAATGGAAATATTTTCCAAATAATTTACAAACTGAAAAAAAAAAAAGAAAAAAAATTAAAATCCATCTAGAAAATAAATATACACAAAGTTCAACCTCAAACAGCAACATTGCATTGGTTTGAACCTAAATAGTGGAGCTTTGGTAATCAATTTAATTAAACTATTTCATTATAAATCCTATTGATAAATATTAGGAAATTTTTTTTTCAAGTAGACCTATGTAAAATAATATACAAGGGAGAGTCAAAAAGTTCTCAGAAAAATTTTAGAATTTCAAAATGTGAAGTATATATATTAAAAAAAACAAAAAAAACATCAAGCTTGTGCAGAATCTAACTGAAGATCTCCAAATCACTAATGAAAAAGTTGCCAATCAAGTTAGAATCTCACATGGTTCAACATTTGTGATTCTTACTAAAGATCTTAACTTGAGCAAATTTTAACAAAAACTGAAGCAAATAAAAATAATTTTTTAAGCACTGTATTATTGAGAATGAAACCTGGATTAGAGATGTACCGATACCAGTAAAGAGGACGATACCGATACTCTATTTTTTAGGTGCCGATACCGATACTTTAATTATTATAAGAAATACACAGTAATAAGATTTGTGTTCTGCTAGCCAACTGAGGATTGCATTCACTGTACAACCAATACTTAATCATGTATTTCATATTTGGTTGTGCCCAAGTATATTTTGTAAATTAAAATATTATCTTTTAGGAATAATAAATGCAAATATAATACTAATAACTTTTTTATGTTTGTGTTTATTCAAAAAATATTCCATTTCCATTTTCCAGTAAGTATTAACAAAGTTTAGCTACTCGCTTTTATGTTTTAACATGATTACAATTTACAAGAAGATTCTTTAACTAGCTACAATATAAAGAATAAAAATAATGAAAGAAGAGACCTCAATTAATCAGCAGAAAAGACAAAATATAAAAAACGCTATTATTCAAACATGACATAATATACTCCTTTAAGGTAAAGACATCACTTAGTAGTCGAATTCAAAGTATCGGAGTATCGGTCAAGTATAGGCCATATTAACCAATACGATACCGATACCCCATAAAATGGCCGATACTGCCGATACCGATACCGATACTATCGGTACATCTCTAACCTGGATCTAGCAGTTTGACCCAGAAAACAAAATTCAATTAAAAAAGTGGTATCTGAAAGGAACAGCTGGACCTGTGAAATTTGAAGCAAGAGAGGTACATTACAAAGGTTATTGATACAATTTTTTGGGATTCAAAGGGACTTATCCTAACAAATTTTTAAGTTACTGCCAGCTATTCTAAAGGCGCTTTACAATAGCTAAAAACCATACTGGCCAAAAAAAGCTGAGAAAAGCTGCATAGACAGATTTTATTTCACCAGGACAATGAACTGGCACTTTCTGCAAGGGATGTAAGGGCTCTTCTATGTGAATTTTGATAGGAAATTCTTTCACACACTTCTCATAGCCCTGATTTCTGTTCTCAGAATTAAAAGAATATTTGAAAGGTATTACATTTCAGTCAATTTTATACATAAGCCAGAAACATCGTTGTTAGATATTTGAGACTCTTGAAAAGCATATTTTAGCACATTATTATTATTATTTTTCATTTAATTAGTAATTTTATTTTCACAAGAAAGTAATTAAATTATTGAAATGCTGCATGTGGAGGAGTAACATTTTTATGAACTTTTTATTATTTCAATGCCATAATTAATAATTTAGATAAAATTTTCTCAACAGATTGGAGTCAATTTGCTGTTTATGCAATATCGTTTATTAATAATTCTAATCAGTGAAAAGTTGCAAAAACTGTAATGTAGGCTAAAATTACAAAAAAAAATTCTACTACATAAAACCTTTCTGTAAATTTAAGTCTGTTTCTTTTCTAAAGACTATGGCATTGCAAATATATATTTCAAATTCACAGACATACTTGTAATTCAAACTTCAATAGTAATGCAGGTTTTGACATTTACTGGTAATACTAAATCATAGTTATTGATTAGTTTAGCTTTTACTGTGGCAAGTATTTTAGAATGTTTGTTTCAAACATTGGTGTAAAAAGCAAAACAGTTTGCAGACAATGGCTCATCGTTTGGAAAAGAATAATGTGGGCAGATAGCCTATTCAGGGGTGGGTAACAATTTTCAGAGTGCATGCCAATATCAGCAGAATCTGACACAAAACTTTTTAATATATATATATATATATATATATATATATATATATATATATATATATATATATATATATATATATATATATATATATATATATATATATATATATATGAAGGGAGAGAGAGGGAGAGAATATAAGTAAAATTTTTATCACCACCACTCAACGGTTAGGGGGTACAGGGGGCTCTGCCCCATAGACAAATATTTGTGTGCCATATATTTCTATCTTGTATTATAATAATATGTATGAATAATGAGAAAATTACTTTTAAAAAAGATTTAAACTTTAATATTATTACAGTACAGCAATGAAAACAAATCAGAGCCCCCCAGACAAATAATCGTGTGCCATGCATTTATGTTTTTATTGCTGTACTGTAACAATATTTAAATAAACTTTTTTTTTTTAAATTTTAATTTTTTGAAATATCTTTATTTCTCTCTCTCTAGTAATAGTATTAATAAAATTTCTACTTATATTGATTCTCTCTCTCTCTCTCTCTATATATATATATATATATATATATATATATATATATTATATATATATATATATATATATATATATATATATATATTATATATATATATATATATATATATATATATATATATATACGGTATATATGGCTTAGGTTAAGAAGCTTTCTGAGCTTCGATATTTTTTATATCAATATTTTGAAATTTTGATTTTAATCGGTATCTCATTGCAACGTTCTTGTATAGGTTAGGCCTGTATTTTACGGCAACTTCGGTAGTTCAGGTTATGATAAGTCGAACTAAGTACGCTAGAAAACTAAATAATAATTATAAAAATAATTAGAATAATATTTGAATTGGTATATCAATGTTTTGATATATCAATATTTTCAAATATCGATATTTTCCAATTATCGAAACTCAGAAAGCTTCTTAACCTTTACCTTTATATATATATATATATATATATATATATATATATATATATATATATATATATATATATATATATATATATATATATATATATATATATATATATATATATATATTTCCTTAGAGAAGCAGGCCCAAAAATTTCTTTCCTACTTAGCCAATTTTTAGCTTCAAGATCTTTTAAATTCTAGCTATCATAGCAACCTAGTAAAAATATTATTATTTTTTTTTTTTTTCAATTAAACATAAAAAAAAAATTCCAATCATTTTGTTTATATAATTAGGCTAAATAGAAAAAAAAATTCGGACCACCTCTCTAAAAAAAAAATTACTGAATAACAAAAATATACTAAAATATACTTTTAAACAGTTACTGTAAACTAGTGTAAGGTAATCGCACCTTTATTAATATCAATATTTTTTAGGATGTCATTCTGACTATATCGCTAAAATGCATCAACACATTCAGTATAATCAGCCTAATTATATTTTTTTGCAGAATTTTTAATACTTTAAATATTTTTAAATTTATTAAATTTTAATTTTTGGCAAAATTAAAGATTTTTCTTTAATATAAATTATATTTCCAGTTTATAATTTGAATAACTAAACACCAGGTAAAACAAATCAAGACATACATACCAAAATAACTTTTTTTTTCTTAAATGTATTAAAATAAAATTGTGTGAAATAAAGTGAATTAAGTAAATTCAAGTGATGAACATATTTTTTTTCCATTATTTACATGTGTTAACCGTTATTTAGATAGGAAGTTTAGAAATACGGATAAAAGGAAACAAATGCGAGTATGTTATCCAGGTGCACGAGTGAATGATATTGTGGACAGAATAGATAGGGAGATTGCAGATACGAATGTGAATGCAAGAGTGATTGTACATGTTGGAACAAATGATATAGGTCATAGAAAGTCAGAGGAACTGTTAGCAAGCTATAGAATTTGATTGAAAGACTGAAAGTAAGTGGTAGGAAATGCATGGTGTCAGGTATATTACCTAGGTTGGGAGCAGGGCTAGAATGGGAAAGTAGGGCCTTTGGTATGAAATGAAAGGGTTAGGAATTTATGTTTTTCAGAGAATATTGGATTTTTGGATCACTGGGAAGAGTTTCAGGACAAGGAATCTGTTTGCAAGAGATGGAGTTCACCTTAGTCGAGAGGGTGTGCAGCTTCTAGGTTACAGGCTGGAGAGATGTCTGCCGGGAAACTAGGTAAGGATAGGGGTGAAGGGCATATTATTCGCTCTGCTAGTTGTGGCGATGGGGATTGTAATATTGATGGTGGTATGAATAAAAATAAAGGTGGCTTTACAATATAGGCCGATTAATAAAAATGGAGACATTACTAGAAATCAAGATGGAAAGGATACATATAAGGACATGTTTAGTATGAAATGTTTTTACACAAATGCTCAGAGCCTTAGAAACAAAAAAGATGAGTTGACTAGTTACATCATAAAGGAGAATCTTGACATTATTTGCATTACTGAAGCATGGGTAAATGAGGCACTTTACGGAGATTCCCTACAGGAATATGAAATAGAAGGATACTCATTTTACCTATACCAACGTAGAGGAAGAAATGGTGGAGGTGTAGCACTCTATGTTAAAAGCAATATTGAATCGGTGTTAATTGCTGACATTAAAACAAATCAGGATGTGGAATCTCTGTGGGTAGATATTCTTATGTATAATAAATCATACAGGATAGGAGCATTTTATAGAGCTCCTGATCAGAGTCAAGTATTAGATGAAGAAATGGTGAAGGAAATCAAGGTAGCGTGTGAAAATAATGTAAAAGGGGTAGTCATTATGGGTGATTTTAATTTTCCAGACATTGAGTGGAATACTTTGAGTAGTATAGTTAATAGAAGTTCAGTATTTGTAAATTGTATTCTATACAACTTTTTGAGTCAGATGGTTCAAGAACCGACAAGGCATGCGGCATTGTTAGATTTAATATTAACAAATGATGAGAATATGGTGAATGATATCGAAGTTGGGGAGACTTTAGGAGCTAGTGATCATTATATTATTAGATTTAACTGGAATATGAGGTCTGGGCCCAAATTGCAAGTCAATAGGGAAAAGATATTAGATTTCAGAAACGGAGATTTTAGCAAATTCCGAGCAATGCTCAATGAAATTGACTGGGATAAGGAGTTTAATGGTCAGAAATTGTTTCATCATGTGGGAATACTTCAAGGAAATATTGTCTTCCATTCAGTCTGTGTGTTTTAAAGATAAATCCATTAGGGTGGCAAATAGAAAACCTAATTGGTGGAGTAGAGAGATAAAA
>SEYY01016967.1:0-26013 GCA_009176605.1 Armadillidium nasatum
CCACCAACTACCAATTCTGATCTGTCTTTATCATTTATAGGAACAGCTTTTATTTATAGGTCAAATCTTGAGGAGATGTCTTTTCATGAGACAAAGACATTTCCAATGGATACAGATTATTTATAGAGTGATGAGCTATTTGACCATTACTTTGTTTAACTTTCACTGAACGAATTTTGTTATCATGACCTATTATCAGTTCTCAAATTCTACCAGTCATCCAGAATGGATGTGGTTTTATTTCAGACTTGATTAGTATAATGTCATTTACCTTAATTATATTGTCCCAAGATAGTTCATAAATTTTACTCATAGATTCTCTTAAAGACAATAAATACTCTTGATACCAAAGTTGTTTAAATTTGTTGAACAATTCCTCTTGAGTATCAAGAGTTTGTTCTAATTTATTTTGGTTTGTTTCTTTCCATACATTTTCTGATTCTCCTCTTAAAATTAAAGAAGAATTACAATTTAACCTTAAAAAAGAATTTGGTGTTATAATTTCAATGTCACTGAACTCTGACCTATAAGTAAGTGGTCTAGAATTTATAGCATTTTTTATAAATGACAGAGTGGTGAGCATTTCAAAATATGTTAATTTTGCTGACCTCGACCTATGACTTTATACATACAAGATTTAATTGTACGGATCTGCCTTTCATAAAATGCTCCTACCCAAGCAGAAAATAAAGGAATTTTTACATGTTTTATATTATTAGAATTTAACTCCTGCTTGAATTCATCAGACTCTAGAGCTTTTGCTAAAAAATTGGCACCTTTACTAAATGTACGAGCGTTATCTGAATATATGTAATCTGGAATGGTATAGTGATTACAAAAGCGTTGAAATGCAAGTAGAAATGTTGGAACACTCATGTCTGGAATTAATTCTAAATGTATGGCTCTTATGTTTAAGCAAGTGAAAATTAAGATGAACATTTTCTCTGTAGTGTTAGTGTTTTCATTTTTGATGAATAGATGCCCAGTAAAATCTATCCCCACAAATTTGAACGGTATTACCAATTTCATATGGTGCTTAGGGATGTCAGTATATTTAGGATATTTAAAAGCTCTAACATTAATCTTTTTACACAATTTACACAAATTGAGAACCTTTTTTACTGCAATTCTACCTTTGGGAATCCAGTAACCTTGATTCCTTATGTGTGTTAAAGTACTGTCAACACCTAAGTGTTGAACTTTTTGATGGGACCTTAAAATCAATAGGGTTGTAAAATAATGAAATCTAGATAAAATAATTGGATTATGAACATCATAATTAAAATAAGTACATTTAGATATTCTTCCCTTTGATCTCAAAATTCCATCACTGTCTAAAAATAAATTTAAGTTGTTAACCAACACTGGAATATTTTTACTTTTTGGGTCTGAATTTTAAAAATTCTATTTCATTAGAATAACAAGAACTTTGTACACTTTTAACCCAATACATTAAAGCTCTTTTATAGGGATCTTCATTTTTAATACTACAAAATATAAGGAATAAATACTTTGTAATATTCATGACTTTGTCAAAATTAGAATATTTATGAATATTTAAAATTTCATTATGATTAGGCTGAAAATTAATATTTATAGTATTTAAACTCATGACTTCATTTTCACTGCTATCATTACTCAAAACATTAGTATTAATGAATTTACTTAACATTATTATTATTAGCAGAGAAATAATTATTAATTTCTGGCACTACTGACAATAATGGATATTTGGGCCAGTTATCCAGATTTTTATTTAACCAAGTGGGTGCATATAACCATAAATCAATATTTTCCATAAATTTTTTATATGAAACACCTCTAGTTAAAAGATCTGCTGGATTTATATCAGTATGTACATAATGAAAATAAAACTTAATATTATATTTTACCTTAATATTATTTATCAATGTAAGAAACATCTTTTAATCTATTATTTACATATCTACCCTTAACCTTAGTTTCTCCAGTGAGAATCCAGTTAAGCACAACCTGAGAGTCCACACTTATGTTTATGTATTCAAATATAAATTTAGGATATGAATCAAGAATAGTTTCAATACATTTCAGAGCCAAATTTACACCAAGCAACTCCAGAGTAGGAATACTATAAGATCTCTTAGGGTTGACTGGTGTAACCTTACTTTTAGCAAACAAAAACTGATTACTTTCATTACTAGAACTATAGGCAACAAACCCATAGCATGAAGAAGAACTATCACAAAAAATGTTTAAACCATAAGATAGACTCTCATTTAATGCTTGTCTAGGAAAAGGTATATTTCTTAATTGTATTAAGTCTGGTTTTAATTTTTCCCATTCAGATATCATCTCCCCAGGTAATTCCTCATCCCATTCTTTGTTTGCAGACCAAATAGCTTTTCATCAATAACTTTCCTCTTATACTTAAAGGTAGTGTGAACCCTAGGGGGTCAAACAATTTGGAAGTCTCAGAAAGTACTTGTCTCTTAGTGGTGGCATTACCATAATTTACTTCTGACACATGTAAAGTATCATCCTCTAATTTATATTCATACCCAAGTACCTTTTCATACACACTTTCATGCTCTACCAACAATTTTTCATCTTTCATACACTTTCGCAAACTTTCACAATTTGTGGTCCAAGATCTTAATATGAAGCCACCTTCATACATACAATTATAGGCCTGATGGTAAAGTTTGTTAAGTTCTACAATGTTATTACCGGTAAATATTAAATTATCTACAAAAAAAATTAGAAGACAAAATCTCCTTACACTTGTCATCAGGAAAATTTTTCAATGTGATGTTGCATAATGTAATGAAGAATAAAAGGAGATGCTGTATACCCAAATAGAATAGTATTATATCTAAAAGTAATCAATTGATCATTTCTATACCATAAAAAACAAAATTTATTTTTATCAAACTCTTCTTTTAATCTTATTGATAAAAATGCCTGTTTTATGTCACTTAAGATTACATAATTATTAGTTCTAAAAACAAACATTAACTTCAATAATGAATTCATTAAATCTAAACCTGAATATGAGGCTTCATTTATAGAAGGAGTTTGTTTACTCAATTTAAATGAACAATTAAATACTGGTCGTATTTTAGTAGTTATTTGTTCTGCATATCTTATAATAGGTCTGTGTGGTATGAACACATATTCATGTTTTTTATGTTCAGGAACATTAATTTCCTCTATAATACCATCATCCTGCTGTTGCTTAAATACATCATCATAAGCAGTCACTAGGTTTTGACTAATTAATTTATTATATACTCTATTTAAAACCTTTAATGAAATGTCAAAATTAGAAGGAACTCTTTTTATTAACTCTTGTTTCCAAGGAAGTGTCACATGATAGTGACCATCTTTAAATGAAATCCCTTCTTTAAACTTACTTACCATTTCAGCATCATAATTAGATAGGTCATCATTATTATTAGAGTGAATACCTACAGATTCCATAGAAAATAAGGTATTCTAGGCCATTTTCAACCTCAGAATCTATGAGAATATTTTCAAAAGGATGAAAATAACTTTTATTGGGGTTTAATATAAGATTAACTACAGTATCATTCACCATGTCTGACTCTACATCTGTTTTAGAAGATATTACATTTTTATTATTTAAAACAATATTTTGTTTTCTATGCAAAAAGTTTTGTACATTACCAAAAGGGATATATTTATTAAAAACTTTAAAGCAACTGCCTGACATTATTTGAAACTAATTCTAGAGAAGGAAAAAATTGTAATATGTCAGTGCCTAATATAGCTTGTATATGAAATTTATTTTTATCTTCCTTGACATTAAATGCAGAGTCTGCAAGGGGAATACCTTGGTTTTTAAATTCATGAATGACTTCATTAACATAATCTACTGTGTAATTTAAATTTAAATTCTCATCTACTAAAAATGGCATGCTAAAAACATCCATATCTGAAAGCTTAATACCTAAAAGCAGTTGTTTAAACTCTCTTTGTTCTTTACCAATGAATGTTTGTACATTCAATTTCATACCATTCAAAGTATTATAATCAGGAATTATATGACTTAATATATCCTTAGATACATATGATCTCTGGCTACCACTATCCAGTATACATTCTTACAGTCACCTTTTTATTGCCTCTTATTAAATCAATTGAAATAGTTGGCAATAAATAAACTCTATCTGCTTGTTGTTGAAAAGTTATACACAGACTGTTTACTGTATCATTTTTAGTTTCATTAGCCTCAATTTGAGGACAAAATGCTGTTATATGTGAGTGTTCTTTGCATTTGAAACAATTAAACCTTAATTTATTGTTTTTACCAAAGCAAGTATCAGAATTGTGACCCATACCTGCACACCTCGTGCATAAATTTAAAACCTTAGCACGTTCTACTCTTTGAGCTACAGTGCTATATTTATCACACTTGTATAATGGATGATTTTTAAGCTGACACAATTTGCATACATTATACATTCTAGTATTACAAGGTTCACTTTTTGCATCATTATTTTTAGATTGCCTTAACATGATCAACATTTGTAGCAAAATTTTGTAATGAATTAGATTTAAAAGATTTTTTAAATTGAGTTTTGGCGTTAGGCCTAACTGTATGCATTTCTTTTTTAGTTTTACTCACAATGTTAAGAGTATTAATTACATCATTATAGTTTTGAAAGATTTGCTCAAGAGAAGGATAGTTATTTTCTAACTTATGTATTAATTCTGATTTAAAAATTCTTGGCAACTTCTTAAAAATAATGTTACTTAATAATATATTACCAGCAGAGTGAAGCTCTAAAAAATTTAAATCATATACTTTTAATTCAAAAATTATAGATCTAACCTCATTAATAAATAACTTAGTATTTGTAAACTCTAAGTCATGACCTTCATCAATTTTTAGATCATTTAATTTGTTCATATATTCATTAATAATTAAATTTCTATCTAGAAATTCTTTCTTCAAAAGTTCTAATGCTACTTTATAATTATCATTATTTAATGACAAATGGCTTACAACCTTTAAAGCATAACCTTTGAGGTATCCAAAGAGATACATTAACTTTACAGAATCCTCAATGTCTGTTTTATTACCTATTACATTATTAAACTTGGTCAAAAAATTATGAAAGACCAATTTATTTTGTTCAGAACCATCAAATTGCTCACAATTAATTACAGGCAATTTATAATCATTATTAGTTTTAATTTTACTCATCATTTCAATAAACTGTTCATTAGAACAAACAGAATCATTTACCTGTGTCTTATTTTGTTCCAAATAATTACCGAAAATAGATATTTCTACAGACAGATCAAAATGATAGTTGGAAGACTTTTCTAATTCTTTATTAAAGAAATCAGGCTCTTTTATATCAATTTCTAGTTGTGACATTATATTTAAAATTTTATCATCTAAACTTTTTATTTCAAATATCTCATTATTAATTTTTTCATAATTAGAATCAAAAATAAATTTATTCAACTTACTTTCACTTTCAAGATTTTTTAATTTATTAATTAACATAGTAATCTTTGCTTTATGTGTAGCCCTAGTTCTTATATATTTATTTATAGCTTCTTTACATTCAGCTATTACATCAGTTTCTTCAGATGCCATTTTAAATTTATTAAACTTAATAGTAAAGTAATCAACAATAATAATACTAAACCTAATTTTGAAACTATTTAAATAAATAGGTCACAATTATAACAAAACTGATCAAATAAGCCATTATGCCAACTTAATAACAACTTAATATTACTTAAATAGCCAAACTTAATACTAAATAATACTAAAAGTAATAATAAACTAATTCTAGTTTAGGCAACTAAGCCAAAAAATTTAACTCGGAAGTTAGACTAGGTTAGGCCTAAATGAAAGTAAGCCTAATAGGCTAGGCCCAAATTCCTCCAATTTATTTTAGTAGAGATCCGGTCTATATTCAACAAATATTTACTTTTATAACCTATATTTTTAAAGGTTAGGTTATCCTTAATTTTATATTTTAACGATCTCAATATTTACAATAGGCTATATAAGATTATAATTAATAGGCATGTCATGTTAACAATTATTTACTTATCCATCCGTTACGCACGAAGCCTAATTACACGCTTAAATTTTATAATTACTAAATAGCTTAAATTTTACCACCACGAGATCACATTTTAAATTGAAATATAATGAATTTTATTTTATATTGTTTATAATTATAATGATTTTACAATTAAAAATCTTCTTACCTTTTAAGTTTCACCCCCCCAACTATCCCAGGTACAAACCTTAGTATAATGGCTAAATATACGCAAGGTTACTACTCAAAATAGCAAGAAGGAAATATTTGAGGTATAATTGTAAACACTCTCACAGCAAGATGTAATTCTAGAAGAGATGTAATTCTAGAAGATTTTCAATTTAAAATATTGACTCGCATAAGCTAATATATTAGTCTTATATAGAATACTTATCTTAAAATGTATTTTACTATCAGTAATTAATTTATAATAAACAAATTTCTGGTTTTGACTTGCCAGAAACATCACTTCTACCTTACAATAGATTAACATAAAGACTAAACTTTCGGCTATTAAAATCATATGATGTTGACTCTTTTTACTACGCGCATGCGTCACTTGCGTCACTTTATAGTAACGAAATTTTTAACAGTTAAAAGATATTTTAATAAATGATTTAACAAAATAATTAACTTTATAAATTGAGAATTTTATCATTTTTATTTTTTAATTATTTAACAATTTTATATATATATATATATATATATATATATATATATATATATATATATATATATATATATATATATATATATATATATATATATATATATATATATAAAAGAACATGGTTGTTTTCAATGCCTTAAAAACTCAATCCCTCCATCTTTCTACTTGAAACAATCTTCCACACAACTATGATATCTTCTTCGAAAACACTCAACTCAGACCTTCATCTGTTCTTAGTATTCTTGGTGTTTCTTTCTAAACATTACTTCTCTTTCTAAACAAGTTTCTAAGAGGTTGGGTGTTATGAGGCTCCTTCAGAATTATTTCACTCTACCTCAGTTGCTTGCTCACTATAATGGTGTTGTTCGCCCACGTATGGATTATGCATCACACATCTCGGGTGGTTCCACTCATACAGTTCTTCTTGAGAAGGTGGAGTCTAGGGCTTTTCGTCTTATCAACTCTCCTGCTCTCACTAATTCTCTCCAGTCTCTTTCAGCCCGTCGAATTGTTGCATCACTCTCTCTATACTATCGCTATTACAATGGACACTGCTCTTCTGAACTCTCTCGTCGCATACCTCCTCCACTGAGAAGGGCTCGTGCGACTGAACTTTCTACACAGTCTCATCTTTTCTCTGTAGAACTCTCTGACCCCAGACTTAACCGCTATGCTCTGTCCTACATATACTCTACCGGTAAAGTCTGGAACACACTCCTTTCTTCTATTTTCCCAACTTCCTATGACTTACACACCTTCAAACGTCGTGTATCAGGTCACGTCGGCCTTTGATTTGACTAGGATCTCGTCTTCCCCCCTAACTCTGGTGGAATTTTAGTAGGCCTCTGGCCTTTGCCCACCAGAGGTGAAAAAAATATTATATATATATATATATATATATATATATATATATATATATATATATATATATATATATATATATATATATATATATATATATATATATATATATATATATATATATATATATATATATATCCGATGAACAAAGACCAGAACCGTACCAAATTCCGTTAGAGTTGAGGAAATACTTGAAACCTGGTCAAATTCCACCCGAGTTGGAGGGAAATCAGAATCATAGCCAGTTAATAGAGGATGTGTCTCGATACATGGCATTTGAAAGTGTGCAAGTCAAAGGAAGTATGGAAAATAGATAATGATTTTACCTGTTGCATAACTGAAATTGAGCACTCTTGTCAAGCGCTTTTGAGAGAGTTGGACAGAGAAAGATGGAGACTGTGTAAAAAGCGTGTAGCTCGAACCCTTCTCAGTGGAGCAGGTATGCGACGAGAAAGTTCAGAAGAGCAGTGTCCGTAGTAATAGAGAAAGTATAGAGAGAATAGCACAACAACTCGACTGGCAGAAAGAGACTAGAGGGAATTCATGAGAGCATAAGTTAAGACGAAAAGTCATGGACTTCACCTTTTCAAGGAAAGCTGTATGAGAGTGGACTATGCCATATGGGGCGAAAAACACCCCTATAAAGAGCAAGCAACTTGCGCAGTGTAAAAATATTACGAATTAGCTTCAGAACACCCAACCTATTGGAAGCTTGTTTAGAAAGAGAAATGTGTTCCTTCTAAGAAAGATCACGAAAAAAGAAACACCGAGAAAATTAAAGGCAGGCGAAGGTCTAAGTTATGTGTTTTCGAAGATGTCATAGTTGTGTGGAAGGTTGTGTCGAGTGAGAGATGGAAGACTGAATTTTGAAACAATGAAAACAACCTTGTTTTCTCTACCCCAGATTGAAATACGAGAAAGGTCAAAGGTCAGTTGCTCCAAGGTCATCATTCATGCGTCAATTAACCGCAGTTGGGTGTGGCGTCTTTCAAATTGGAAAGATTAATGAAGGGTGGAGTCATTAGCTAGGAGTGGATACATGATTAAGTAATTGAGAGGTCTTTAATGAAAACTAAAAAAAGAGTTGGAGTTAGAACAGATCACTGAGGAACACCACTATTATTGATTTAAATGAAGAACTGTGGCAGTCTACAACAGCTGCTATAGAATGACCAGAAAGAAAACTAGAAAGGATAAATTCCGATAGAGGGAAGTTTAAAAATCAAAGATTTGTGCAACACTCTATTGGAGGCTTTCAATATGTCTAGCGCGACATCAAAAGATTTACTGAAATGCCGAAGAGGAGGACCAAGAATCAGAGAGAAGGGAAAGAAAATCACCAGTAGAACTTTTTAACGAAGGCCATACTGGCGATCAGAGATAAGATCAGAAGATTTGAGATCTTTCAAACTCTTAACAAGAAACTTTTAGAAAGAAGAGAGATTGAAAAAATGAAATGGTAGCTGAAGGGTTGGAGAGGTCTCCATCTTTCGGCACATGCTGAATGAGACCACGTTTCAATCGAGAAGGGAAGGTTGAAGTAGAAAGACAGAGACGAAATATTCTGCTAAAGCAGGGCGCAAGCTAAAAAGAACAAATTTTGAGAACAAAGGAGAGAAACAGTTTGCACCGTAAGCTTTCTTAGTGTAAAGCTGAGAGAGCAGAAATGGATTTCTTTAGAAGAAATTATAATTTTAGACATAAATGAGATGGGGAGAGGGGGAGAGGGTTGAAGGAGGAGGTATAGCTCTGAAATCATCTAAAGTTGAATTAGTGGCAAAAGTCTGAGCAAAAAGTTGTTTTTGAAGAAGGTAAAACAGCAATTGTGCTGAAAGAAAATATTAGTAGAAGGAAAGAGGAGACAAAGTTTGAATTTATATTTTTTGCAAACTGCCTGAAAGAGGGGAAGAGGAGCCAGAAAAATTATTGCATTTTATACTGAGAAATGAGCTTTTGGTGTTACAAAATCTTGTTTTGCACGATTATCTGAAGTTTGAAAATAATGATAATTTCTGAAATCAGCATCCCTGGGGCAAATAGCACGAGAATAAGTAGAGGTGAACCAAGGTTTGTAAGGTTTGGTAAAAGGGAAAGATTATAGAATGTAGTTTCTATGCCATAGTGAATCACCTTGGTAGCGCTTTGAACAAGCATAGAGACCCTTCCCATGGAAGCGATAATCATTCGACAGGAAATCGAAGAAGTACGACCAAAAGTCTGACCAGCTTGGGCACCGAAATGTCACAAACGTCAGTTTCTATCCCAACGTGTAACATGATATACGAGGATACAGATATAAGAAAGCGAGCCCAAGAACCCATAGAAGGGTAGAGTTTGACAGTAAAAAGAGAAGGCTTAGAAGTTTAAAAAAAGGTCTAGAATGTTGGGTTTATCTCCAAGACGATCAGGGATACTGTACACCACTACTCAAGGTCGTTTTGGATGGAGAATTGAAAGGCACGTTCACCGGCTACGTCATGAAAACTAGAAGAAAGTCATTGGCGACGGTGAACATTAAAATCACCTAATACGATAATTTCTGAGGAAGGAGAAGAAGAGAGAATGTTCTCTGTTTTGGAGTTTAAATAGCCAGCAAATCGGAAATTAGAGATAAATAAACAGAACAAATGAATTTAGACGTAGAATGGCAAGAGATCTTTAGCCACAAGGTGGAAAATTCAGAAAACTCCAGATTAGAAACACAAGAGTAAACAAAATCGTAGAGAACATATGCATAACCTCCTCCTTTGGCTGAAAATTGAAGATAAAGACAGTAAGAGGAAACAGAAAATGGTTTGATATCAGAACGCTTAAGCACCTGAGCTTCTGTCACGAATAAGAGGTTAGGTCTAAAAGAGGTGGTTTTCAACAAAATGGAAACTGCATTGAAGACAGTGAATGATGCAGAAATTAATGAATAAAATAAACCATGTACTAGGGTAAGTCGGATGCAAAGTCTTGGTAGGACCTTATATAAACCTATCAAAAGTTTCATTTAGCAATGTGACTACAAAATAACTAGGTATTACAGATAGCAGAAAACCTAAATTTTATGATCAATGAATATTTTCAATCTTGTTTTAAACTTCAAGAGTTCAGTAAAAAAATTATATCGGGTGAATTAAAATTATTGATATCTTTATCGGTTAAAATTTTGGTATTGCTTCATCCCTTATATATATATATATATATATATATATATATATATATATATATATATATATATATATATATATATATATATATATATATATATATATATATATATATATATATATATATATATATATATAAAACTAAGTAACTAAATATGTCGCCTGTAGCTGGAATCATTAAAGTAGCTGGCTCTGTAGTCTAGATGATAGGTTGCTAGTTTTCGGAGCTCATTTCATTTTTGGTAATCTCTTGAATTTCTTGTTGGCTTTCATAGAAGGTGATTAAATTAAAATTTGCTTCCAAATGAAGAGTGCTCCTCGTCAAATTTTTGGCCGTGCACGTAAACTTTTTCTTAGAATTAATTTTAAGTTTAATTACTTATAAAGTGTGTTTAGTGTTTCAAAGTAAAATTGTTTTGGAATTTTATGGAACTAATAGTGCGCTCATTTGTGGTGCAATAAAACTTGATATTTAATGACTACGATTATTTCAAATTAAACTTTTTATCATAGTTTACGTCAGGGATATTAAAAACTTAGGCCCAACATCGGAAATCGTGGTGGAAGAAAAAAGAAAAAGAAACATGATAAAGATGTTAAACCAGGATCTGCTTCTGATAGTCCTGGTATAGAACATGAAACTTTCCCAATGTCATCAAGCAATGAGAGTTCTGAAAATATTACGAATTCAAGAGAAAATATAATGAAGGAAAATTACAAACTAATGAAACTTTAAATTCTATAAATGGAACACAACCCTTCCAAATAGATACTAATGGGTCTATGCCTTCTGAAGACTATAACTTTTTGGGATTTGTCCAATCGAGGAAGAGGAAGTTAGAAATACTTTCAAATAAGAGACTTTCACCAGTAACAAAAACATCTTGTAGTTCTGGTAATGCAACAAATAATAAATAATTAATCAGAGAAGCCTGATTATGTTAGATTTTTATATGTTCAAACAGTAAATTTAAATGAAGTTTAAAAAAAATAAACCCATTTGTATTAAGAATTGCAATTGAAAATATCACAGGAGGTCCAATCAAATCAGCAAGATATTGTAAAACAAGAAGTCTATTACTAGAAACATATAATAAAATACAGACAAAAAGATTGTTACAGGCAAAATACATTACTAATGGAAATGTACCCAGAGAAGTGAGAGTTCGAAGAAATTTGAATACAATTCAAGGAAATTAGCCAGTTTAAATGAAGAAGAAGAAGTACTAAATTATTTAAAATCAGAAAATGTGGTACATGTAAGAAGAATTCACAGAGGTAAAGAAAAGGTTCCAAGAAATACCATTTTTGGTGGTACAGAATTACCGGAACATATACATTGTAGATAAATATCTTACCAAATAAGAGTACATTACCCAAATCCTCTAAAGTGTTATCAATGTCAAAAGTTTGGTCATGGTAGTAAAAATTGTAGAAGTACAACAGTATGTGAAATATTCCCTAGAAATTGTGAACCAAAATGTTTAAATTGTAAAGAAAGTCATCCAGCTTTCTCTAGAAATTGTATACATTTTCTTAGAAAAAAAGAGATAAACAAGATAAAAGTAGACCAGAAAAGTACATTTGATAATGCAAGAAAGCTATATAAAAGGCAGTATGAAGGTATACAATCAGGATTTTCAATTGTAAAAGAGACATATGCTGCTAAAGTGAATAAGATAAATGGAATGGAAAATAGAAATAATAATATAGATGGAACTCAGGTAGAAAATTCAGTAACAGGAAATTCTGCAACAATATTAGTATATATTATTACAGTATATATTCTTTGATTATGTGGGGGACGGAAGTAGCGCTCCTGTGGAGATGAGATTACCCCCCAATGGGTATACGGGATGTTAAGGGTACTTCACATCTAATCCCAGTGCCCAACGGTTCGTTCCATTTAGAGCTCACCTTCTTCTACAAGGAGTAGGCACTCCTTCGCACACAAAAAATATTTATACAGAAACCATTAAAAAAAATAACTAAATGGCGTCAACAAAAGTAGCCTCAGAGAAGCCCCAGGGGGCGGTTTTCAAAAATAGCCTCTCATCCACCCCTTCCCCATCACCATTTGGGAGATGGTGGCCTCCGGTGATGGGGTTGGTGCCACCAAGACTCTGCAGCCGGCTTGTCCTGATGAACGGTCTATTTTTTTTTAAATTAATTTTTGAAACATACGCGGTCTGCACTCCAATTTCCGCTTTGTTGAAAATCCCCTCTCTTCTTCTAGACCTCACCTCTTATTCTTGACCGAAACTCAGATGTTTGAGCGTTCTGATAGCAAACCCTATTTGGTTTCCTCCTATTGTCTCTATCCTCAATTTTCAGCCAAAGGCGGTTGTTTGCATACGTGCGCAGCGATGTCGTTTGTTCTCGTGTCTCAAATTTGGAGTTTTCCGAATTTTCCACTTTATACCTTAGGCTCTCTTGCCATTCTACGACTAAATTCATTTGTTCTGTTTATTTATCTCATAATTCTACTGACTATCCTAAATTCTTCGACTATTTAAACTCCAAAATAGAGAGCATTCTCTCTTCTTCTCCTTTCTCTAAAATCATCATTTTAGGTGATTTCAATGTTCACCAACGCCAATGGCTTTCTTCTAGCTCTCATGATACAGCTAGTGAACGTGCCTTCCATTTCGCTATCCAAAACGACCTTGAGCAGTTGGTGCAGCTCCCTACTCGTATCCCTGATCGTCTTGGAGATGAACCCAACATTCTTGACCTTTTTCTAACTTTTAATCCTTCTCCTTATACTGTTAAACTCTTTCCTCCTCTGGGTTCCTCCGATCACCTTCTTATCTCTGTATCCTCTTCTATCACTTCAAGTCTTCCGCAGGAAAGACCCCCTTCTATTGAAAGGAAACGTTTGTCGCATTTTGGTGCCGCAAGCTGGTCGGACTTGCGGTCGTATTTCTTTGATTTCCCGTGGAATGATAATTGCTTCCGTGGGAGGGGTCCCTCGGAGTGTGCAGAACGCATTACTGAGGTGATTCTCTTGGCATGGAGGCGTACATTCCATTTTCTTTCCCTTCTACTAAACCTAACAAACCTTGGTTTAACTCTGCTTGTTCTCGCGCTATCCGCCGCAGGAATGTTGCCTTCAGGGATTACCATCGTCTTCAAACTCCAGAAACTCATGCTACTTATATTTCATCCCAGGAATCGTGCAAAATCTATCCTTCGTAACACTAAAAACTCTTTTCTCCGTAGAAAATGCAATAATCTTTCTAGTTCCTCTTCCTCGCGCTCTTTCTGGCATTTTGCAAAAAAAAATGTCAACTCTAACTTTGCTTCTTCCTCTTTCCCTCCTTTAATATCTTCCGACGGCACAACTCCTGTTTTACCTTCTTCTAAAGCTGAACTCTTTGTTCAAACTTTTGCCTCTAACTCTACCTTAGCCGACTCCGGAGCTATTCCTCCTCCTTCAACACTCCTCCAACTCAGTTATGCCTAAAATTAGAATTTCTTCTAAGATGTTATTTCTGCTCTCTCTGAGTTTAATACTAAGAAGGCGTATGGTCCCGATGGTATTCCTCCTGTGGTTCTCAAAACTTGTGCTTCCGACCCTTGCACCCTGCCTTGGTAAACTATTTCGCCTCTGTCTCTCTACTTCAACCTTCCCTTCTTGCTGGAAACGTGCGCTCATTCAGCCTGTGCCAAAGAAGGGGGATCCCTCTCAACTCTCTAACTACCGTCCAATTTCTCTGACCTCCGTTCTTTCAAAAGTTTTTGAATCTATCCTTAATAGGAAGATTTGGAAACATCTCCGAGCTATTCATTTGGACTTGGTTCCTGATATGTCTTCTGAATTATTTGTAAAATCATTTCAACGTTTTGTAAATCTCTATGGAGTGCCAGACGCAGTCTATAGTGATAATGCACGTTCCTTTATACAAGGAGTGAATTCATTCGAGTCATTTGTGGTTTCATATTTCAGCTTTATAACAACTCTTTCAGAAATAACTGATGCTATAAACTCTCGTCCTCTGACTTATACTTCAAGTTCTAATGATGTGATACCTCTCACACCAAATTGCTTTTTAAAACCACATTCCAGAACCAGTATGGTAATAAGAAAAGAAGATACTTCTGATCTTATGGCGATGTCTCAGTCATCGTCTCGAAATGCATTAATTAAAGCCCTAAAAAAATCTTCTGACAAATTTGAAGATTTTAGAACAAGGTGGTACGAGGAGTATCTACTAAGTCTTCGAGAAACCTGTCGAGATTTATATCAAACCAGATGGGATAATCTGGTTAAGGTCGACGATGTCATGCTGATCTGCAGTCCTGTAAAAGACAGACCATTCTGGCAAATGGGAATCGTTACATAATTGATGTATGGGGATGATGTAAAAGTTCGATCAGTCTTCGTGAAGACACCGGGAGGACAAATCAGTTTGTATCCTGTCAAATATTTATGCCCTCTGGAACTTTCTTTAACCCACAGTGTCATCTCAACCTTCTACTTCAACCGGATCAATACCTTTGTCAGCTGATCTACACAACACCTGCTCAGCCTATCATCAATATCCCGTTTTTCAATACTCTTTGGGAACTGTCACCTTTGTGCTGTAGAGTCATTATAGGAAAAAAATATACGATTTGTACTTACATTTTTTATGAAAATACTCACGGCCTTTTTGAGTCTGAGTTTTCTCTTAAGTGCACTCTAGCAGCCACAGCTGCTTTCCGAATTGGTCTGACAGTTCCCGAAAGAGTTCCAATTGAAAAACGGGATATTGATGAGGTAGGCTGAGCAGGTGTTCCAGGTGTAGAGGGTACAGCTGACAAAGGTATTGATCCGGTTGAAGTAGATGAGGGTTGAGATGACCCACTGTGGGTTAAAGAAAGTTCCAGAGGGCATAAATATTTGACAGGATACAAACTGATTTGTCCTCCCGGTGTCTTCACGAAGACTGATCGAACTTTTACATCATCCCCATACATCAATTATGTAACGATTCCCATTTGCCAGAATGGTCTGTCTTTTACAGGACTGCAGATCAGCATGACATCGTCGACCTTAACCAGATTATCCCATCTGGTTTGATATAAATCTCGGCAGGTTTCTCGAAGACTTAGTAGATACTCCTCGTATCACCTTATTCTAAAATCTTCAAATGTCAGATTTTTTTAAAGGCTTTAATTAATGCGTTTCGAGACGATGACTGCGACATTGCCATAAGATCAGAAGTATCTTCTTTTCTTATTACCATACTGGTTCTGGAATGTGGCTTCAGAAAGCAATTTGGATCGAGAGGTATCACATCATTAGAACTTGAAGTATTAGTCAGAGTACGAGAATTTATAGCATCAGTTATTTCTGAAAGAGTTGTTATAAAGCTGAAATATGAAACCACAAATGACTCGAAGGAATTTACTCCTTGTATAACGGAATGTGCATTATCACTATAGACTGCGTCTGGCACTCCATAAAGACTTACAAAACGGTGTAATGATTTTACAAATAACTCAGAAGACATATCAGGAACCAAGTCCAAATGAATAGCTCGGAGATGTTTCCAAATCTTCCTATTAAGGATAGATTCAAAAACTTTTGAAAGAACGGAGGTCAGAGAAATTGGACGGTAGTTAGAGAGTTGAGAGGGATCCCCCTTCTTTGGCACAGCCTGAATGAGCGCACGTTTCCAGCAAGAAGGGAAGGTTGAAGTAGAGAGACAGAGGCGAAATAGTTTACCAAGGCAGGGTGCAGGGTCGGAAGCACAAGTTTTGAGAACCACAGGAGGAATACCATCGGGACCATACGCCTTCTTAGTATTAAACTCAGAGAGAGCAGAAATGACATCTTTAGAAGAAATTCTAATTTTAGGCATAACTGAGTTGGAGGGGGTTGAAGGAGGAGGAATAGCTCCGGAATCGTCTAAGGTAGAGTTAGAGGCAAAAGTTTGAACAAAGAGTTCAGCTTTAGAAGAAGGTAAAACAGGAGTTGTGCCGTCGGAAGATATTAAAGGAGGGAAAGAGGAAGAAGCAAAGTTAGAGTTGACATTTTTTGCAAAATGCCAGAAAGAGCGCGAGGAAGAGGAACTAGAAAGATTATTGCATTTTCTACGGAGAAAAGAGTTTTTAGTGTTACGAAGGATAGATTTTGCACGATTCTGGGATGAAATATAAGTAGCATGAGTTTCTGGAGTTTGAAGACGATGGTAATCCCTGAAGGCAACATTCCTGCGGCGGATAGCGCGAGAACAAGCAGAGTTAAATCAAGGTTTGTTAGGTTTAGTAGAAGGGAAAGAAAATGGAATGTACGCCTCCATGCCAGAGAGAATCACCTCAGTAATGCGTTCTGCACACTCCGAGGGACCCCTCCCACGGAAGCAATAATCATTCCACGGGAAATCAAAGAAGTACGACCGCAAGTCCGACCAGCTTGCGGCACCGAAATGCGACAAACGTTTCCTTTCAATAGAAGGGGGTCTTTCCTGCGGAAGACTTGAAGTGATAGAAGAGGATACAGAGATAAGAAGGTGACCGGAGGAACCCAGAGGAGGAAAGAGTTTAACAGTATAAGGAGAAGGATTAAAAGTTAGAAAAAGGTCAAGAATGTTGGGTTCATCTCCAAGACGATCAGGGATACGAGTAGGGAGCTGCACCAACTGCTCAAGGTCGTTTTGGATAGCGAAATGGAAGGCACGTTCACTAGCTGTATCATGAGAGCTAGAAGAAAGCCATTGGCGTTGGTGAACATTGAAATCACCTAAAATGATGATTTTAGAGAAAGGAGAAGAAGAGAGAATGCTCTCTATTTTGGAGTTTAAATAATCGAAGAATTTAGGATAGTCAGTAGAATTATGAGATAAATAAACAGAACAAATGAATTTAGTCGTAGAATGGCAAGAGAGCCTAAGGTATAAAGTGGAAAATTCGGAAAACTCCAAATTTGAGACACGAGAACAAACGACATCGCTGCGCACGTATGCAAACAACCGCCTTTGGCTGAAAATTGAGGATAGAGACAATAGGAGGAAACCAAATAGGGTTTGCTATCAGAACGCTCAAACATCTGAGTTTCGGTCAAGAATAAGAGGTGAGGTCTAGAAGAAGAGAGGGGATTTTCAACAAAGTGGAAATTGGAGTGCAGACCGCGTATGTTTCAAAAATTAATTTAAAAAAAAATAGACCGTTCATCAGGACAAGCCGGCTGCAGAGTCTTGGTGGCACCAACCCCATCACCGGAGGCCACCATCTCCCAAATGGTGATGGGGAAGGGGTGGATGAGAGGCTATTTTTGAAAACCGCCCCCTGGGGCTTCTCTGAGGCTACTTTTGTTGACGCCATTTAGTTATTTTTTTTAATGGTTTCTGTATAAATATTTTTTGTGTGCGAAGGAGTGCCTACTCCTTGTAGAAGAAGGTGAGCTCTAAATGGAACGAACCGTTGGGCACTGGGATTAGATGTGAAGTACCCTTAACATCCGTATACCCATTGGGGGGTAATCTCATCTCCACAGGAGCGCTACTTCCGTCCCCCACATAATCAAAGAATATATACTGTAATAATATATACTAATATTGTTGCAGAATTTCCTGTTACTGAATTTTCTACCTGAGTTCCATCTATATTATTATTTCTATTTTCCATTCCATTTATCTTATTCACTTTAGCAGCATATGTCTCTTTTACAATTGAAAATCCTGATTGTATACCTTCATACTGCCTTTTATATAGCTTTCTTGCATTATCAAATGTACTTTTCTGGTCTACTTTTATCTTGTTTATCTCTTTTTTTCTAAGAAAATGTATACAATTTCTAGAGAAAGCTGGATGACTTTCTTTACAATTTAAACATTTTGGTTCACAATTTCTAGGGAATATTTCACATACTGTTGTACTTCTACAATTTTTACTACCATGACCAAACTTTTGACATTGATAACACTTTAGAGGATTTGGGTAATGTACTCTTATTTGGTAAGATATTTATCTACAATGTATATGTTCCGGTAATTCTGTACCACCAAAAATGGTATTTCTTGGAACCTTTTCTTTACCTCTGTGAATTCTTCTTACATGTACCACATTTTCTGATTTTAAATAATTTAGTACTTCTTCTTCTTCATTTAAACTGGCTAATTTCCTTGAATTGTATTCAAATTTCTTCGAACTCTCACTTCTCTGGGTACATTTCCATTAGTAATGTATTTTGCCTGTAACAATCTTTTTGTCTGTATTTTATTATATGTTTCTAGTAATAGACTTCTTGTTTTACAATATCTTGCTGATTTGATTGGACCTCCTGTGATATTTTCAATTGCAATTCTTAATACAAATGGGTTTATTTTTTTTAAACTTCATTTAAATTTACTGTTTGAACATATAAAAATCTAACATAATCAGGCTTCTCTGATTAATTATTTATTATTTGTTGCATTACCAGAACTACAAGATGTTTTTGTTACTGGTGAAAGTCTCTTATTTGAAAGTATTTCTAACTTCCTCTTCCTCGATTGGACAAATCCCAAAAAGTTATAGTCTTCAGAAGGCATAGACCCATTAGTATCTATTTGGAAGGGTTGTGTGCCATTTATAGAATTTAAAGTTTCATTAGTTTGTAATTTTCCTTCATTATATTTTCTCTTGAATTCGTAATATTTTCAGAACTCTCATTGCTTGATGACATTGGGAAAGTTTCATGTTCTATACCAGGACTATCAGAAGCAGATCCTGGTTTAACATCTTTATCATGTTTCTTTTTCTTTTTTCTTCCACCACGATTTCCGATGTTGGGCCTAAGTTTTTAATATCCCTGACGTAAACTATGATAAAAAGTTTAATTTGAAATAATCGTAGTCATTAAATATCAAGTTTTATTGCACCACAAATGAGCGCACTATTAGTTCCATAAAATTCCAAAACAATTTTACTTTGAAACACTAAACACACTTTATAAGTAATTAAACTTAAAATTAATTCTAAGAAAAAGTTTACGTGCACGGCCAAAAATTTGACGAGGAGCACTCTTCATTTGGAAGCAAATTTTAATTTAATCACCTTCTATGAAAGCCAACAAGAAATTCAAGAGATTACCAAAAATGAAATGAGCTCCGAAAACTAGCAACCTATCATCTAGACTACAGAGCCAGCTACTTTAATGATTCCAGCTACAGGCGACATATTTAGTTACTCAGTTTTAATATATATATATATATATATATATATATATATATATATATATATATATATATATATATATATATATATATATATATATATATATATATATATATATATATAAGGGATGAAGCAATACCAAAATTTTAACCGATAAAGATATCAATAATTTTAATTCACCCGATATAATTTTTTTACTGAACTCTTGAAGTTGAAAACAAGATTGAAAATATTCATTGATCATAAAATTTAGGTTTTCTGCTATCTGTAATACCTAGTTATTTTGTAGTCACATTGCTAAATGAAACTTTTGATAGGTTTATATAAGGTCCTACCAAGACTTTGCATCCGACTTACCCTAGTACATGGTTTATTTTATTCATTAATTTCTGCATCATTCACTGTCTTCAATGCAGTTTCCATTTTGTTGAAAACCACCTCTTTTAGACCTAACCTCTTATTCGTGACAGAAGCTCAGGTGCTTAAGCGTTCTGATATCAAACCATTTTCTGTTTCCTCTTACTGTCTTTATCTTCAATTTTCAGCCAAAGGAGGAGGTTATGCATATGTTCTCTACGATTTTGTTTACTCTTGTGTTTCTAATCTGGAGTTTTCTGAATTTTCCACCTTGTGGCTAAAGATGTCTTGCCATTCTACGTCTAAATTCATTTGTTCTGTTTATTTATCTCCCGATTTGCTGGCTATTTAAACTCCAAAACAGAGAACATTCTCTCTTCTTCTCCTTCCTCAGAAATTATCGTATTAGGTGATTTTAATGTTCACCGTCGCCAATGACTTTCTTCTAGTTTTCATGACGTAACCGGTGAACGTGCCTTTCAATTCTCCATCCAAAACGACCTTGAGTAGTTGGTGCAGTCCTTATCCCTGATCGTCTTGGAGATAAACCCAACATTCTAGACCTTTTTTTAAACTTCTAAGCCTTCTCTTTTTACTGTCAAACTCTACCCTTCTATGGGTTCTTGGGCTCGCTTTCTTATATCTGTATCCTCGTATATCATGTTACACGTTGGGATAGAAACTGACGTTTGTGACATTTCGGTGCCCAAGCTGGTCAGACTTTTGGTCGTACTTCTTCGATTTCCTGTCGAATGATTATCGCTTCCATGGGAAGGGTCTCTATGCTTGTTCAAAGCGCTACCAAGGTGATTCACTATGGCATAGAAACTACATTCTATAATCTTTCCCTTTTACCAAACCTTACAAACCTTGGTTCACCTCTACTTATTCTCGTGCTATTTGCCCCAGGGATGCTGATTTCAGAAATTATCATTATTTTCAAACTTCAGATAATCGTGCAAAACAAGATTTTGTAACACCAAAAGCTCATTTCTCAGTATAAAATGCAATAATTTTTCTGGCTCCTCTTCCCCTCTTTCAGGCAGTTTGCAAAAAATATAAATTCAAACTTTGTCTCCTCTTTCCTTCTACTAATATTTTCTTTCAGCACAATTGCTGTTTTACCTTCTTCAAAAACAACTTTTTGCTCAGACTTTTGCCACTAATTCAACTTTAGATGATTTCAGAGCATACCTCCTCCTTCAACCCTCTCCCCCCTCCCCAACTCATTTATGTCTAAAATTATAATTCTTCTAAAGAAGTCCATTTCTGCTCTCTCAGCTTTACACTAAGAAAGCTTACGGTGCAAACTGTTTCTCTCCTTTGTTCTCAAAATTTGTTCTTTTTAGCTTGCGCCCTGCTTTAACAGAATATTTCGTCTCTGTCTTCTACTTCAACCTTCCCTTCTCGATTGAAACGTGGTCTCATTCAGCATGTGCCGAAAAGGGGAAATTCTCCAACCCTTCAGCTACCATTTCATTTTTTCAATCTCTCTTCTTTCTAAAAGTTTCTTGTTAAGAGTTTGAAAATCTCAATTCTTCTGATCTTATCTCTGATCGCCAGTATGGCCTTCGTAAAAAAGTTCTACTGGTGATTTTCTTTCCCTTCTCTCTGATTCTTGGTCCTCCTCTTCGGCATTTCAGTAAATCTTTTGATGTCGCGCTAGACATATTGAAAGCCTCAATAGAGTGTTGCACAAATCTTTGATTTTTAAACTTCCCTCTATCGGAATTTATCCTTTCTAGTTTTCTTTCTGGTCATTCTATAGCAGCTGTTGTAGACTGCCACAGTTCTTCATTTAAATCAATAATAGTGGTGTTCCTCAGTGATCTGTTCTAACTCCAACTCTTTTTTTAGTTTTCATTAAAGACTTTCAAATTACTTAATCATGTATCCACTCCTAGCTAATGACTCCACCCTTCATTAATCTTTCCAATTTGAAAGACGCCACACCCAACTGCGGTTAATTGACGCATGAATGATGACCTTGGAGCAACTGACCTTTGACCTTTCTCGTATTTCAATCTGGGGTAGAGAAAACAAGGTTGTTTTCATTGTTTCAAAATTCAGTCTTCCATCTCTCACTCGACACAACCTTCCACACAACTATGACATCTTCGAAAACACATAACTTAGACCTTCGCCTGCCTTTAATTTTCTCGGTGTTTCTTTTTCGTGATCTTTCTTAGAAGGAACACATTTCTCTTTCTAAACAAGCTTCCAATAGGTTGGGTGTTCTGAAGCTAATTCGTAATATTTTTACACTGCGCAAGTTGCTTGCTCTTTATAGGGGTGTTTTTCGCCCCATATGGCATAGTCCACTCTCATACAGCTTTCCTTGAAAAGGTGAAGTCCATGACTTTTCGTCTTAACTTATGCTCTCATGAATTCCCTCTAGTCTCTTTCTGCCAGTCGAGTTGTTGTGCTATTCTCTCTATACTTTCTCTATTACTACGGACACTGCTCTTCTGAACTTTCTTGTCGCATACCTGCTCCACTGAGAAGGGTTCGAGCTACACGCTTTTTACACAGTCTCCATCTTTCTCTGTCCAACTCTCTCAAAAGCGCTTGACAAGAGTGCTCAATTTCAGTTATGCAACAGGTAAAATCATTATCTATTTTCCATACTTCCTTTGACTTGCACACTTTCAAATGCCATGTATCGAGACACATCCTCTATTAACTGGCTATGATTCTGATTTCCCTCCAACTCGGGTGGAATTTGACCAGGTTTCAAGTATTTCCTCAACTCTAACGGAATTTGGTACGGTTCTGGTCTTTGTTCATCGGATATATATATATATATATATATATATATATATATATATATATATATATATATATATATATATATATATATATATATATATATATATATATATATATTATTTTTCACCTCTGGTGGGCAAAGGCCAGAGGCCTACTAAAATTCCACCAGAGTTAGGGGGAAAAGACGGATCTAGGTCAAATTAAAGGCCGACGTGACCTGATACACGACGTTTGAAGGTGTGTAAGTCATAGGAAGTTTGGGAAAATGATGAAGAAAGTGTGTTCCAGACTTTACCGGTAGAGTATATGTAGGATTGAGCATAGCGGTTAAGTCGGGGTCAGAGAGTTCTACAGAGAAAAGATGAGACTGTGTAGAAAGTTGTCCGCACGAGCCCTTCTCAGTGGAGGAGGTATGCGACGAAGTTCAGAAGAGCAGTGTCCATTGTAATAGCGATAGTGTATAGAGAGTGATGCAACAATCGACGGGCTGAGACTGGAGAGAATTAGTGAGAGCAGGAGAGTTGATAAGAGAAAAGCCCTAGACTCCACCTTCTCAAGAAGAACTGTATGAGTGGAACCACCCGAGATGTGTGATGCATAATCCATACGTGGCGAACAACACCATTATACCGAGCAAGCAACTGGGTGGTGTGAAATAATTCTGAAGGAGCCTCATAACACCCAACCTCTTAGAAACTTGTTTAGAAAGAGAGTAATGTTGAAAGAAACACCAAGAATATAAGAGAGATGAAGGTTTGAGTTGCGTGTTTCGAAGAAGATATAAGTTGTGTGGAAGATTGTTTGAGTAGAGATGGAGGAATTGGTTTTTAAGGCATTGAAAACAACCATGTTTTTTTATAAATATATATATAATATATATTATATATATATATATATATATATATATAATATATATATTATATATATATATATATATATGTTAATAATTAAAAAATAAAAATGAAAAATCAATTTATAATTAATTATTTTGTTAAAATCATTTATTATAAAATCTTTTAATTGTTAAAAATTTCGTTACTATAAAGTGACGCAAGTGACGCATGCGCGGAGTAAAAAGAGTCAACATCATATGATTTTAATAGCCGAAAGTTTAGTCTTTATGTTAATCTATTGTAAGGTAGAAGTGATGTTTCTGGCAAGTCAAAACCAGAAATTTGTTTATTATAAATTAATTACTGATAGTAAAATACATTTTAAGATAAGTATCCTATATAAGACTATTATATTAGCTTATACGAGTCAATATTTTAAATTGAAAATCTTCTAGAATTACATCTTCGAATTTCTTGCTGAGAGTTTACAATAAACCTCAAATATTTCCTTCTTGCTATTTTGGGTAAGCTTGATTTATTGCCATTATACTAAGGTTTGTACCTGGGATAGTTGGGGGGGTGAAACTTAAAAGGTAAGAAGATTTTTAAAAAATCATTATAATTATAAACAATATAAAAAAAATTCATTATATTTCTTTAAAATGTGATCTCGTGGTGGTAAAATTTAAGCTATTTAGTAATTATAAAATTTAAGCGTGTAATTAGGCTTCGTGCGTAACGGATGGCTAAGTAAATAATTGTTAACATGACATGCCTATTAATTATAATCTTATATAGCCTATTGTAAATATTGAGATCGTTAAAATATAAAATTAAGGATAACCTAACCTTTAAAAATATAGGTTATAAAAGTAAATATTTGTTGAATATAGACCGGATCTCTACTAAAATAAATTGGAGGAATTTGGGCCTAGCCTATTAGGCTTACTTTCATTTAGGCCTAACCTAGTCTAACTTCCGAGTTAAATTTTTTTGGCTTATTGCCTAAACTAGAATTTGTTTATTATTACTTTTAGTATTATTTAGTATTAAGTTTGGGCTATTAGTTTAAGTAATATTAAGTTTGTTATCAAGTGTGGCATAATGGCTTATTTGATCAGTTTAAGTTATAATTGTGACCTATTTATTTAAATAGCTATTTCAAAATTAGGTTGTAGTATTATTATTGTTGATTACTTTACTATTAAGTTGGTAAATAAATTTTAAACAGTGACCTCTGAAGAAAAGGATGTATTGTCAGACTGTAAAAGAGTCATTAATACTTTTGTAAGAAGTAGGGCTACTCATAAAGCCAAAGTCACTATGTTGATAAATAATTTAAAAATTCTTGAAAATAATAAGAAGTTGAATATGCTAATTTTTAATTCTAATTATGAAAAGATTAATAATGAGTTTTTAGAAATAAAAATCTTGGATGAAAAAATATTAAATGTCTTGTCACAATATGAAATAGATCAGATAGAGCCTGATTTTTTTCATAAAGAAATAGAAAAGTCTACCAGTTACCATTTTGACTTGTCTGTAGATATAGCTATATTTGGTAATTATTTAGAAAAGGAGAAGACACCATGTAAATGAGTCTGTTTGTTCAAATGAACAGTTTATTGATATTATGAGTAAAATAAATACAACTAAAGACTATAAATTGCCTGTAATCACAGTGTGATCAATTTGATGGATCAGAACAAAATAAATTGGTTTTCCATAATTTTTTAACTAAGTTTAATAATGTAATAGGTAATAAAGATGGTATTGAGGATTCTGTAAAATTAATGTATCTTTTAGGATACCTTAAAGGTTATGCTCTAAAGGTTGTTAGCCATTTGTCTTTGAATAATGATAATTATAAGATAGCTTAAGAAATTTTAAAGAAAGAATTTTTAGACAAACTTAATTGTAAATGAATATATGAATAAATTAAATGATCTAAAAATTGATGATGGTCATGATATTGAGTTTGCAAATACTAAGTTATTCATTAATGAAGTAAGATCAATAACCTTTGAATTAAAGATTTATGATTTAAATATTTTGGAGCCTAACTCTTCAGGAAATATCTTGTTAAGTAACATCATTTTCAAAAAGTTGCCTAGATTATTTAAGACTGAATTGATACATAAATTAGAAAATAACTA
>SEYY01016968.1:0-20000 GCA_009176605.1 Armadillidium nasatum
CTTAGATCAAGATGGCATGGCTTCTTTTTAATTTTCTTATTATGTCCTCTAGTTACTCTTCCATGGTCCACTATGAAGTATTTTTCAATCTCTGTATTACTGTCAGATGCAAATATTTTGTAAACTTGTATCATATCCCCTCTGAGAAATCTCCTTTCAACTGAGAACATTCCTAACTCCTTCAACCTCTCTTCATAGCTCTTATTTTCAAAGCCAGAAATCATCCTTGTTGCTCGACGTTGTACTCTCTCCAGCATATCTATGTCTTTTCTTAAATGAGGAGCCCAAACTTGTGCACAATACTCTAATGCTGGCCTGACATAGCTATTATATAGTTTGCTTATAACCTCTTTGCTCTTGTAAACTACATTGCGGTTAATTATACCTAACATCTTATTAGCTTTATTCCTTGCTTCCAAACATTGATCACCCACCTTCAGATTACTGCTAATTATCACACCTAAATCCTTTTCTTGGTCCACAGTCTCAAGCCACTCCCCATTCATTTCATAATTAAATCCTTCATTTGAGTAACCTACATGAAGAACTTTACATTTTTTACTATTAAAGTTCATTTGCCACCTCTCTGCCCAACCAAGAAGTCTATCTAGATCACCTTGAAGCTTTATGCATCCATCATTATTCCTTACTGAGGTAATCACTTTGGTATCATCTGCAAACTTAGAAACCTTGCATTTAAGACCTTTGTCTAAATCATTTATATATATAAGGAACAAAAGTGGTCCCAGCACAGAACCTTGTGGTACCCCACTCTTCACCGTTTCCCATAATGACTTATTACCATTAAGTAATACACACTGCCTTCTGTTCTTTAACCACTCTTTAATCCAATTGTGTACCATTCCATCTATACCATACTGCGACAACTTTTGCATCAGCCTAACAATGGGGTACCTTATCAAAAGCCTTGCTAAAGTCTAAATATATGACATCAACTGGATCACCCCTGTCTATACATTCAGTAATATATTCCATAAATTCTAGTAGATTTGTCTGACATGATCTACCCTTTCTAAAGCCATGCTGGGAGTTATATAGTATCTTGTTATCATCTAAGTGCTTCTCTATATGACTTTTCAGTAACTTTTCCAAAATTTTCACAACCAGAGATGTTAAACTAACTGGCCTATAGTTCCCTAAATCTTCTTTACTACCTTTTTTAAATATGGGCACCACATATGCTGTTTTCCAGTCCTCAGGTACCTCTCCAAAAGCAATAGATCGCTTAAAAATCAAATACAGTGCCTTTGCAATACTGTTACTCCCCTCTTTTAGAATTCTACCATACACACCATCCGGACCCGCTGCCTTATTCGGGTCAATATGTTCTAGTAAAGATTTAATTTCATTTAACTCAATTTCAAAATGCTGCATACCTATTCATTACATGTATACAAAAGCTATTAGTTTCTAAACTGCTATCCAACTTTTCCTCAGTAAACACTGATGCAAAATAAGCATTGAAAATGTTAACCAATTACTTATCTGAACTTACTAAATTTCCATCAATAAGCAGAGAGAGAACTAATGTTCACCAGGTTAGGCCTATTTGCTGGCCATTAGAGTAGGTTTACCCTTCATGTCCAAGTTAGGTTAAGTTGAACTAGTTTGCTAGATTTAACATCTTGTTAGATGTATCAAACTAGTTTGACTTAATTAACCTAACCTGGACCCATACTAGCATCCAGCAGTTAGGCCCAACCTTGTGAACAATGGTTATCTTGGCATCTTAATTAAAAATTTTTTTTTTTAAAAAAAGCCTAGAGGTTTTTTTTTTTTTTTTTTAAATATATATATATATATATATATATATATATATATATATATATATATATATATATATATATATATATATATATATATATATATATATATATATATTTTTTTTTTAAGATACTAAAAATGAGCAGCCTCGAAGGCCATAGCAAATTGACTTTAGTCTGTTGAGTCTGATTTATTTGGGAGACCATCACAAGTCTTGAACTTGTGATGCTTGTATGGATGGCATATGCCCTAGTTGGTGAGGTTCGACTCATAAACAAAACAAAAAAAAAAAAAGTTTTTCTTTCTTATCAAGTTCATCCATTTGGGGATTTGCACACTGCCTTTACTCATTCAGATTTTTCTAGCAGGAGAACTAAGACAGTGCTCCTTATATTAAAATTGGTCATTCTGGACTAGATGAACATCTCTACAAATTGCATATGATAGCTTCCCCTTTATGCCTACTTTGTGAGGATGTAGAAACTGCTGAACACTTGTGATGCATTTTCCTAAATACGATATAGCCAGGGAAGAAGTACTTTTAGGGAGTTGGAAACTTCTCTCTTTAATTATAGAAGTCTTTTCATTCAAGGATATCCCGCTATAGAATAACAAAAATTTTGAGTCTTCTCATGAGCACAGGTAGTTTGTATTCATCATCTTCCAACTGTTAACTGCTCCAATGGTTTGTTCCTTTCGTGTATTGGATTTTCTTTTCATACAAACTGTCCATATGACTCATGAACAGTTTTGCTCAGTAGTCAGTACTCCAAAAGTATCCAAAGTTAAGGGATGATATGTTGTAAAATCATCATAATTATAAGATTATTTTTATTTAATTTTAAAGAGATTTTTTTTTTTTTTTTTAATATGCCAAAATTGTTTTTCATGTTTCAGTATATCCAATTTACTTGATTTAAAATCATTTTTTTCTTTATAGTTTCTATATAGGAAAAAAATGCTCCCTTGAACTATAGTATTTCCTTCTTTAATAGTGATTACTTTACATCTGATTGAAGAAAATCATGATGTATGCTTTAAGGAATTCCGGGTTTCAATAGTTATCACAATTAGGAGAGAAAGATAAGACCTGAGAAAATAAGAATATAAGAAAAATAGAGACAAGTCTTATCTAATGGCTTATAAGACTGTTCAAAAATAAATATGATTTACTTTGAATAACCATTCTTAAATTTAAATTTTCATCATGCCCATAAAAACTATAATTACTCTTATGACATGTAATTTGTTTAGCTAAATTATAATCGCAAATATATCAGTTAAATTAAGCAACATGTAAACCAATTCACTAATATGAAAAAGGTTCATTGAAAATACAACTTTTTAGTGTTAGGAATTCAAATGAAGTCAAAAGTACTAAATCATAATAAATTGGTTGTTATAAAATTCACCATGTTCAAGCATGACAATACGCTAAGTCAGTTACAACATTACATCTTGTTATTAAATGAGGTCATTTAATAATAGTTTTATTGTAAATGTATTATTATTGTCAAGAATGATTTGAAAAGAATATTTGAAACTTTAAATAATTACTTGAAGTGGAGTCTCTTCAATAATTTTGAATATAGATTTAAGAAATAGTGCTGTAGTAGTAAATAAAAGTTTAAAAATTTTATTTATTTTTGTTTTTTTTTGTTTTCAGTTTGTAAATTGTATGGAATATATTTCCAATAAAATGAAAATCAAATCTGAAATTGAAGTAAAGGTGGAGGAATTGGATTTTGAATTATGACTCTTATCAACAATGTTCTCTGGTACGGTGTATATATATATATATATATATATATATATATATATATATATATATATATATATATATATATATATATATATATATATATATATATATATATATATATATATATATATATATATATGATGCCCAAATTTACCACTTGAAGAGCAGTGTCAACTCTGACCCACTTTGGGTAAAATAACCCAAAAAAATATCATCTGCATTGGCGAGATGTAAAAAGCATCTTTGAATTGTCCCAGAAATAATTGACAAAGTAAAGATTCATAATGATAAGTCCTCAAATGAAGAAAATTTGAGCTCTGAAGGATCTTCATATGTGATGAATCCTTTTCCAGTAATGATATGACATCAGTCACAGTGTCTTCAGCATTATCAACTCTTATGTCAAAATATTTGATTAGTCTAAATAAAGTTACTGATGATGATATTTTAGTTGAAGGCACAGATGTTATGAATATCTCTGGAGTTTTTTCATCATGATCACAAGTTTCATCATTTTCAGATTTTTTTTAATATTCATATATATATTTCTCAGATTTTTCCAGTTTTCCCCAAATTACCTTTTACCTTGTTTTCCCAATTTCTCTCCCATGATAAACCGAGGTGTGAAAAGTTACCCTTGATAATACTATTTTTGACAGTAAGATACTGGGTTTTGGTAAAGTTGAAAGAGAATCTGGAAATATCTGAGAAGGTTTTAGAATAATTAAAGACTTTCTTTAGTGATTGGAAGAGAAATATTAAAGTAGAATATTATGAATCAGAACTGAATTGTACTGATATGAAAGAGGTGAGTGACGTCACTAAATTTCTCTTCATTTATAGTGAGTTTCTTATGTGAGGAGTCATACACTTGGAAAGAATCAAAATAAGGGAATGAAACATTAATAACTTTGAACATGCTGATAATTGTGTATTCTTGGTTGAATCTGAAGAGAAACTTAAGTGTTTGATTTTTTTTTTTTTAGCTAAGTCAAGAATTGTTTTGAAAAGTAAGTAAAAACAGTGGATATGACTTTGTCAAATTGAACTACGAACCATAGATCAAAAAATTTGAGAATGTGAAAAGGTTGACTTATTGTGATGAGAAACGCCAGACCAATTATTTGTTCTTTGTTAGTGTGTGTGTTGCATTGTTTATTAATAATCAGTTTCATTAAATAATTTATTGATTGTTAATCAAATTGTGAAAAATTACAATTTAATATTTAAATTAAAAACTTAAAGTACTTGCAGATATTTTAATATATTAATATGTGATCATTGTAAGTTCTTGTAACTTACTTTAATATTTGATCCCGTAACTCCTGTCCTGAATTAAATTAATTTAATTAAATTTAATTTAATTTAATTAAAATAAAATTTAATTTAATTAAAAATTTAATTTATTAAAAAAAATTAACAAAAAGGTTCTTATTAAAAAGGTTATGAAAATATTTCTATATGATACTCTTTCTTTTCTGAAAGAATAAAAAAAGTTATGCAAATTTTGAACTGGGGTCATTTGAAGGGAGTTTTTTTTTTTTCAAGAAAAATTTCTCACCCCAACTTCAAATGACACTAGTTATTATCTCCCAAACCATACCCCCTACAGAAATTTTACAAGAATGAAAAATCTATATCGTCCTCAATTATACTTATATACCAAGTTTGATCTTTTTGTTGTGAAAATTAAAAATTTTATTTCAAAAAATCAACAAAATGTCCCATCAAAATCAAGCTTGTGACTGAAAATATAAAAAAATAATAATTAATAATTAAACAATATATAATTATATAATAAATTTGGTTAAACAATACAAACTCTGTAAACAAAATTTGTGATTGAGATCAAAATCTGTGCTCTAATTTGTGCTTTTAACCTCTTTAGCAACCTCTGCCAAATTTGGGAGATCCATGGCCCCAGCAGGTCCATATTCATGGATCTTTATCACACTTTGGCCTGATATTTGGTTGTATTTGTGATTGAGCCACATGCTTAAGAACGTTGGTTCGATCCCGAATGCGGATCATCGGTATATACTACCTAGAAAAGTTCCTCTCCTTGAATAGGGCAATGCCCACGTGATGTGAACTTTTTATAGTAAAAAAAAAAAAAAAAAAAAAGTCATCCCACTAAGTTTAACGAGTTTCTTTGTTTTTCTTTCAGGTCTTTCCTTGCAATGAAGGAAATTTTGTTCTGGGGAAAGAGATTAAAAATGAAGATTTAGATGAAATGACATTTATAAAGTCAGAGTTGAGAGAATCTGTGTTAGACGAAGAACTGATGAACAATGATGTCAAAAAATCTGAAAATCTGTCAGTGATAGAGAAGAATATTTGTGCTCAGCACTTCAAGGTATGTTAATTCAAATTTATTATTACTATTTACATATTATGCTCAGGTTACTAATTAAATGACATTATTATTATTATTATTATCAAGTTTATTTCTTTCATAGAAATTTACGAAGCCTGAGAAATGTTTCTTCGCTGTTGAAGAAAATAAAAGAAAAATGTTCAGATGCAGAATTTGAATCGGATGAAGAGAGATTCTTCGCTCAACTTGTCAAGTCAAAATCTCCTTCGGTTCTTCTCAACAAATTGAGTCATAAGGAATTAATGGTAAATTTTAGATTTATAAGCTCCATGGCTAACGTTGAAATAATATTATTATTATTATTATTATTATTATTATTATTATTATTATTATTATTATTATTATTATTATTACATATCTGGATGATATTTGATTTGAAGTGTTCATTCATTGTATTAAATGAGTATGTGGATATTATTTAGTATCAGCTTTAACCTTTTTAATTATTATATATATATATATATATATATATATATATATATATATATATATATATATATATATATATATATATATATATATATATATATATATATATATATATATATATATTTTTTATTTTTTATTTCGCCTCTGGTGGGCAAAGGCCAGAGGCCTACTAATGTTCCACCAGAGTTAGGGGAAAAGTCGGGAACATGGTCAAATTAAAGGCCGACATGACCTGATACACGGCGTTTGAAGGTGCCTAAGTCATAGGAAGTTGGGAAAATAGATGAAGGAAGTGTGTTCCAGACTTTACCAGTAGAGTACATGTAAGATTGAGCATAGCGGTTAAGTCTGGGGTCAGAGAGTTGGACAGAGAAAGGATGAGACTGTGTAGGAAAGACGAGTCGCACGAACCCTTCTTAATGGAGGAGGTATGCGACGAGAGAGTTCAGAAGAGCATTGTAATAGCGATAGTATAGAGAGAGTGACGCAACATTTCGACGGGCAGAAAGAGATTGTAGAGAATTAGTGAGAGCAGGAGAGTTGATAAGGCGAAAAGCTCTAGACTCCACCTTTTCCAGGAGAGCTGTATGAGTGGAACCACCCCAGATGTGTGACGCATACTCCATACAGGGGTGAACAACACCCCTATACAGAGCAAGCAACTGGGGTGGTGTGAAGAAATACTGAAGGCGCCTCAGAACACCCAACCTCTTAGAAGCTTGTTTAGAAAGAGAGGTAATGTGATCTTTCCAAGAAAGATCACGAGAAAAAGAAACACCTAGAATATTAAGGAGAGATGAAGGTTTGAGTTGCGTGTTTTCGAAGAAGATATCGTAGTTATGTGGAAGATTGTGTCGAGTAGAGAGATGGAGGAATTGAGTTTTTGAGGCATTGAAAACGACCATGTTTTAGGAGATGAAGTAATAGAGAGAAGGTCATTAATGAAAAGCAGAAAAAGTGTTGGGGATAGGACAGATCCTTGAGGAACACCACTATTAATAGATTTATAGGATGAACGGTGGCCGTCTACAACAGCTGCTATAGAACGACCGGAAAGGAAATCAGAGAGAAGGTCACAGAGAGAAGGATAGATTCCGAAAGAGGGAAGTTTGGAAATCAAAGCCTTGTGCCAGACTCTATCGAAAGCCTTCGATATGTCCAGCGCCACAGCAAAAGATTCACCGAAATGCCGAAGAGCGGAGGACCAAGAGTCAGAGAGAAGGGAAAGAAGATCACCAGTAGAGCGTTTCTTACGAAAGCCATACTGGCGATCAGAGATAAGATTAGAAGAATTGAGATGTTTCCAAATCTTCCTGTTAAGGATAGATTCGAAAACTTTAGAGAGAACGGAGGTTAAAGAAATAGGACGATAGTTAGAGGGCTGAGAGGGGTCCCCCTTCTTCGGCACAGGCTGAATGAGCGCACGTTTCCAGCAAGAAGGGAAGGTTGAAGTAGAAAGACATAGACGAAATAGTTTACCAAGGCAGGGTGCAAGCTCGGAAGCACAAGTTTTGAGAACCACAGGAGGGATACCATCAGGACCGTACGCCTTCTTAGTGTTAAGCTCAGAGAGAGCAGAAGTGACGTCTTTAGAAGAAATTACAATTTTAGGCATAAATGAGTTAGAGGGGGTTGAAGGAGTAGGAACAGCTCCGGAATCGTCTAAGGTTGAATTTAAGGCAAAAGTTTGAGCAAAGAGTTCAGCTTTAGAGGAAGGCAAAACGGCAGTTGAACCGTCAGAAGATACTAGAGGAGGGAAAGAGGAAGAAGCAAAGTTAGAGTTGACATTTTTTGCAAAATGCCAGAAAGGGCGAGAGGAAGAGGAGCCAGAAAGATTATTGCATGCGACGGAAAAAGATATATATATATATATATATATATATATATATATATATATATATATATATATATATATATATATATATATATATATATATATATATATATATATATATATATATATATATATATATATATATATATATATATAAATATTTGTGTGTAGGAACCCGTGTGTAAGTGTGGGTGTGTGAAATGAGTCAGTGTGTGTGTTTGTGTGAGAGGTAGAATGTAAGTGTGTATGTGTGGCAGTGTGTGAATTATGAATGAGTGTGTGTTGAGTGATTGTTTGAATGGTTGTGAATGATCGTGGGTGAATACGTGAATGAGTTTTGTTTTTTTGTGTATGTGTGAGTGAATGTTTGAAAAAAATCAATTGTGAATTGTTGTATGATTTTTATATTAATATGAATGTTAATTATATAATTAATTTATTATGATTGCATTTTTTTTTTTTTTTTTTTTTTTTAAATGTAAAGTTCCACTTTCAAATTTTGAAATTTGGTGATGCGAAACGTTGAAAATTTGTTTCACTCAAAAAAGAAACTTTTTTTTTAAAATTTTTTTAAATTTAATTTCAAAAGATTTTGAATTTTCTTAAACATTTATTTTATTTTATTTTATTATTATTATTATTATTATTATTTTACAGAAACTCATTAACGATGTCTGTGAAGTAGAAAAGAGTTCCAAAGCGAAAAGAACTTCAAGAAGTAAACCTCTGACGTCAGTAACACGTGATCAAAGCCTTAAAAAGAGTCCTCTGAAAAACCTCAGTTGCAAATTTTGTAATTTTAGTTTTAAAAGCAAAAATGAGTTGAAAAGTCCATTTAAAAACACATGAAAAAAAAAGGAAGTTTAAATGTGCCCATTGCAATTATGAAAGTTTTCGTAAAGAACACCTAAAAATACACTTGTTTAGTCATGAAAATATTAAGCTTATTTAAATGTTCTCACTGCTCCTATGAATGTAATCGGAAAGGAGACTTTAAAAAGACACATGCTTACACATGGAGATGTAAAGTTATTTAAATGTTGTCACTGCAGCTATGAATGTAACGAGAAAGAGAGTATGAAAATTCACTTGTTAAATCATGAAATATAAAGTTATTTAAATGTTCTCGCTGCTCCTATGCATGTAATCGGAAAGGAGATTTAAAAGCGCACATGCTTACACATGTAAATGCAAAGTTATTTAAATGTTGTCACTGCTCCTATGCAATGTAATCAGAAAGAAAACTTAAAAATTCATATGCTTACACATTCAAATGTAAAGTTATTTAATTGTTCTCACTGCAGCTATGGATGCAATCGTAAACGTAGCTTAAAAAGTCACATGCTTATACATGGAAAATGTATAAGTTTATGATAGCGTTCCCCACAGCTGGATAAAGGAAGATCTTGAAAATCTATTAAGATAAATGATACCAATATAGATTTTATAAGTGAAGGAATGGAAAATCAAGTTTAAGATTAAATCATGAAAAGGGATGCATAGAAATATAAAAATAAAGAGAGTATCTTTCAAGGGGATTCTATGTCACCATTGTTGTTTGTGCTCGCCATTAACTCATTAAGTAACCATATAAACAATTAGGAAAATGGTACAGAGTTACATGAAAAGAAGTCAAATATTATATCCCACCCGTTTTGCATGGATAACCTAAAATTGTTTGCTCCAAATAAAGAAGAAACCACCACACAAATGAAGGTAGTTAAAGAATTCTCAAATGACATAAATATGCAATTTAAATTAGAGGAATGTCCATTCCTCGCATCTAAGAAAGGAAGGAGGATAAGAAAGTGAAAATATCACACTGGACCAAACCACCATCACTCAGTTAAACCAGGAGGGCACATAAAAATATCTGGGAATTGAAGAATCTGAAGAAAGTTGAACATAAGAAAATGAAAGAAAATTAAAGAAAGACTATTTAAAAAAGGATAAATTAAAATTGAAATGGGATTTAAGGGCCAAAAACAAAATTGAAGCCATAAAAACATTTTCTGTTCCTGTTATCTTTCACAGCTGTGGGATCATAGAATGGTACCAGGAGGATCTAAATCAGCTTGATATCTCAACCCGAAAAATGTTGAATGCGCACAAAATGATATACAAGGGACAGATACTGTCAAGAATGTACAGTGAACGTAAAGGAGGGGGAATGGATCAAGTTTACAAGAAGGAAATTATAGGAATAGGGAAATACCTACCTGGAAATTTCAACAAAGAAATTCATACAGTGGGTTTGCTTGCATGAAAGAAATAAACCAGACTCAACCTCCATCATAAAAAAGAAGAGAAGACTACTTACAAGTATACAATATAACTAATCAGGTCCAGGGATGGGAGGAAAAAACATCAAAGGCATGGATGAGATTCCTTAAAGATAGATACGGGGAGGAAAGAAGGCAGAAACACATGTAAATCAATGTGAAAAACCAAGTGATGGTTAAACAGTTCAAAGAACTATTGGAAGAGAGCCACTCATGGACAAGGAAAAATCAGTGGAAGTCTGGGATAGGACAGTGTAGAAAGGCGTATTGCAAATGCCCTCATTGGAGGAAGTATGCAACGGAAGAGTTCAGAAGAGCAATGTCCATTGTAATAGTGATAGTATTTATAGAGACACCCAACAATTTGACGGGCAGAAGAGACTGGATAGAATTAGCGAGTGCGGAAAAGTTGATTAAGACGAAAAGCTCTAGATTCCACCTTTTCAAAGAGCTATACATGAGTGCCATTATTTAGTAAAACCAGATTAGATTGTGAGGTGTACTCCATGCAGGGGCGAACAGCACCCTCCATAAAAGATCAAGTAACTGGAGTGGCGTGAAGAAATTGCGAAGGTTCCTCAGAACACCTAACCTCTTATAAGCTTGTTTAGAAAGAGAAGTAATGCGATCTTTCCAAGAAAAAGAAATACCAATGATTTAAGGAGAGATGAAGGTTTGAGTTTTGTGTTTTCGAATAAAATATATATATATATATATAGTTTGGTAGGTATCTCTTCATCATTACCACACAAGTTGACTGAAAATCTCTAAATCTGGTTCTCAACTTTTTTTGTTACGTTTCCTTTAACTTTTGTTCAGAAGATAATTACCCTTTCCCAACGTAATCGAACTCAATTAACTCAAAAGGTATTAGAAATATTTTTATATTTTCCTTAAAGCAGACAAACCTAAATGTTATATTCAAATATCTATATTAAATGTATATTTCTATTTTGGAAGGTGAATGTTTTACATGGTTTTGGGAGATCCTTGCATTATGGGAAGGATCTTGCACTTATCAAAACTGAGTGAAATGGACCTGAAAACCGTAAAGAAACAATTTTTATTAACAACAAATAGAATTTATGTCTTTCAAGGTACAAATTTAATTCAATGTTAACCTGTATTAAAGTTAAACTACCAGCAGCATTCGACAAAATAAACTTAATAGATGTCAAAATGAGTGTTTTATTTGTTAAAGAAGGCGTATCTACTGAATAAGAATTGAATTTATGTCTTTCAAGGTCAAATTTAATTCAATGAACCTGTACTTAAACTACCAGGTTGACAAAATAATCTTAATAGATTAGTTATAAAGAAGGCGTAACTGTGATGAGGAAGTTATATAACTGTGATGAGGAACAGTGGTCGTGATACCCCGTTTTGGATGGAGTCGGAGAAATTATTTTAAAATGATGGAGTCAGACTGGGAATCAGAGTTAAGTGACTTTGACTCGAACAAAAGTTTTATCAAAAGGAAAATAAAAGAAATCCTTCAACAATAAATATAAACATTTTATAACTGGGGTAAATCCATATAACAATTTCTAGTTAATATTAATAATAAGTTAAAAAATAAAAAGTTTTAAAAATTGTTTCTGTATTTGGCTTGAGCTGCGTTTCTTCGTTGCTCATTTTTATGAATCATTTTATGTCGGAAAATTTTTGTCTTGTGCTTTTCCGTGGTTGGTGTCTTCTTTATCTGAAAAGCACACAAAAAATTTACATTATTATATGAAAATTCGTCTATAGTCCGTAAAGACTTGAAGATACAATCTTCATTATAATATAGAACAGAGTCCAATCTTAAATTTTTTTTTAATTTTGACAGATTCCGATGAAATTTTCAGTATATATAACTTTTTTCCCGGTGGAAAGTTTGAGAGTCTATATCTCGCTTAAACCAAATAGCATTTAACAATGCACTAAATAAAAGTTGTTTCCTTGTCCCTCCTCTAAACAATATTCAAAAATAAAAATATTAGTAAGTAAGAGTTTTTTTTTTCAAATTTTTTCTCCAGAAGGGTAAGGTTTTTGCAAAAAAAATTTCAAGAAAAAATTCGAGTGCTATTAACTTTTTTTCTAGAGGTGATATCAAAACTGAGGGCTAAGATTGTTCAGTTAAATTTTTAGCTCATGTGGACCAGTGGTTTGACCCCGCTATTCCTTTTTTTTCAACTTTAACCCCAAATAACTTTCAAACAGTTACAGACTCAGAAAAAAACTTTAAATCAACCTAGAACACGTCGGGAAAAATGCAGAAAACTTGAAAACTTCAGCTCAATCGATCAACAAATTTTTAAAAAATTTAAAAAAAAAAAAAAAAAAAAAATTAAAAGATAAAATGTTAAAAAAAAATATTAAAATTCTTTTTTAAAAAAATGAGTATATTAATCTAATAAAAAAATATGAGAATAAATGACTTACATTTTCCTCCGTGAACCCTTCGTCCACTTGCATCATCACTCTCTTGGGCACCCTGTCTCCATTGTTTCCCACTGTGTTTATTCGTTTTTGTTGAACTCTTCTGTGCGTATGACGATGAACTGTTGTTGGAAGTGTCTTCAGAGCCAACGTCAGCAGCACTTGAAGATTGATACCTGAAAAATGGGATATAAACACTAAGATAACGTACGATAAACTTTTGCTTATACAACTGTCCTATCATACAAAAAAATCCAACGGTCATACTCCCAATATCTTACCCTTTATTCCTAAACTGCTTATTGAGTCTTCTGCGCTCCATCCTCCTCCGTGTGTCCTCGGGATTCTCACAGAAGGGCTCGAATGAAGGTCTTATAGGATTCCTTTCACCTTGTTGAAGGTCATTCATATCTGAAGTATTTTGGTTGTCTTCTCTAAACGATACATTTCTACGGGAGCCTCCTCCTCCACCTCTGCTTCCTATTGGAATTTGTGAAGGAGAGTGACTGAGATGAGTTCCATTCCTCGCCTCTTTCAGCATAGACACGTCTTTGTGAGGCGTTGGCTCTGAAATTGCAAATGAATAGTAATACTAGAGACATGAGAACTGAGAGTGAATAGTTGGAGTTTGTTACAGTAGTTAAGGTAAGGATAATAATACATAAAAAGATGACATTGCAAAATTACCTTTTAAATTTTTCTCCTTTGAAGTTACCCCCTTCAGAATGAGGAGATTTGCCTCTTCCTGCATATGAAGACCCTTCATCAACCCCTTCTGCCATTTCCTCTTGGGTGTTGAAACTCCGACTTTTCTTGTTGTGTTTCTTCCTCATCTTCCTCGTCAAAGAAATTCAAGGATGGGGTGTTAAGGGCACCGCGTCCCCTAATGGTCGGTATCCTAATAATAATAATAATAGTAATAATAATTATAATATATATATATAATATATTTTATTTTTTTTGTCAAGAAGCAAATTTACGCAAGACACAAACAAAACATTTCGAGCGCACCTTTCAAATCGCCGCCCATCGGCAGCGAAACTGTCCACATCTCCAGCCTCATTATCAGCGTAGGTATCGTCGTACTCATCGTCATAATCGGCCTCAGACGTCGAGAGTCCTGCCAACGAAGTGTATTTCTCTTCGTCTTCGTAAATGCTGTACCCGTGACTCCATTCGTATTGTTCAACAATATTTTTCATCTGAAATAATTTTTAAAAAAAATCACAATAATAATTAAAATCCCTATCAGCAGCTAGCTAGCTAGGCTCTCTCTCTCTCATTATTATTATTACAGTATCTTTATACATTCACCTTCAGATGGAATATCTTTCAAAAAAAATTTCTATCGCCCCCAGGGCAAGCACTTCCAATCAAGTTTTACTATTTTTTTTCTTCTTGCTTGTTTTTAAATTGCTAATCCTTCTGAGTCTTTTAAAATAACATCCCCTCCATTATTATTACACTTTTTTTATAAAATAAAATAGAATAAATGAAAGAACAAACCTTCTGCGTGAGATCAGGATCCTTTTCGTATAAGTTTCTTGAAGGAGCAGCCTTCCCCTTATGAATTTTTTCTTTCCTCACATTTGCAGGTTTTCTGAAGACGTCAAACTCGTCGTCGTCGTAAATGTTCAAACGGTTAGAAAGGGTTCCGCATTCATAGGGTTCTTCCTGGTTCTCAACCAAACTTTCTGTCAGCTAAAATATATATATATATATATATATATATATATATATATATATATATATATATATATATATATATATATATATATATATATATATATATATATATATATATATATATATATATATATATATATATATATATATATATATATATATATATATATATATATATATTTTTTTTTTATATATTTAAAAAAAAAAATTTTTTTTTTTTTTTTTTTTTATTTTATTTTTTCTCCCCCCCAAAAAAAAAAAAATTAAAAAAAATATTTTTTATACTTTATCACTCGTTAATCTAGTTTCTTTCTGGCTACCCATAGGGAATACTTGAAAAACAGAAGACTAGTTCATCAGCTATATCTTGAGAACTATGAGAAAACCATTGATGTAAGTGGATATTAAAATAAGAGAAAAATGGTTCCAGAGAAAGGACAAGAAGGGAGAGTGTTCTCTTCTGAGACAAGAAGGGAGAGTTTCTCTTCTCAAGTTCTTACACTTAAAGAATATCTGACAATTGGTAAAGTTAAAAGGTAAATGATGAACTTAGTCTGATAAGAAACCAGGAACCTACTAAAAGCTAAAAAGAATCTACATGTTTAATAAAAGAAAAGAAAATATTGCTGCATATAATAAACAACATTTGATTCTGGATGAAATTGAAGACTGAAAGACCGAGAATGGAAAGAGTAAGTTTGCTAATGATGGAGATCAGGTTGAGGGGAGGTCTTAAAGAAGAAAGATGATACTGACAAACCTTAATTTTAGATTAAATTTGCTACATTTACTACTTCAATATTGCCCTCTTGGAAACTAAATCCCATTTTAAAAATCTATAATCATTTCACCTGTTCTGCCAAATTTGGTCATTCCTTCTCTTCATATTACTTCTACAGAAATTGTTTCTAAAATTTCCTATTTCAGATCCTCCCTGTCAAAACTATTAAACCTTCAAGAACGTCTGTCTATATATCCTCCCTACATTCTTTGCCACTTTTTCCTCCTTTCAAAGAACCCCTGGCAAAACAAATTAACACTACAAGAAAGTCAATATCAGCTTCGAGGAAGAACTTTAACAATAATAATAATCTTACCTTTTCTCTTTGTGATAAACTATTTTGAGATGATTCCTCAGACAAGCTCCTGGAGGAGGAAGATGTTGAACTTTCCATAGTCTCTTTCATGCTTCTGTCCAAGGCGTCCAAACATGGTGGTAAATTATCTTCTAAAATAGCATTAAGAACCTCTTCTCCAGAAAAACTATAATACCTGCGAGGGAGGGAAGAAGAGTCACAATAATTAGAGAAGTTACATGATTTGTGAAATTATATACAAATATATAAAATGAAACATTTAATATACAATCAAAGATGACAATTTGATCCAACTATGATTATTATCAGTTTTGCATTAAAGTAGTTTTGAGTCTCCATTGTTCAAAGGGCACCAAAGCATCACTGAAGATGAATGGGCTTCGTGTTGTAAAGTGGTTGTGATGTCAAAGAGCTCATAGGACAAAGAGTGGACTCAGAAATCTCTTTGAATAGAAGGCGGAGTGGAAGGAGAGTCTAGAACAATCTCAGAAGCTCCCCAGTGACATATATACAACTTGGTTTACAGAAAACAGAACATAAAAATAATAATAATAGACACGCCCACAGTAAGGTTTTGAGAATGGAATCATATTAGCCAGAGGTTAACACTTCCAGACAGGTGGAGAACCCTGAGTTATATGGTGGCTTAGAGAGTGATGGAACTTAAGTTCTGTGAGTCCAATGTAGCCTCTACTGCGATAGGAAAGAAAGTCCTAGAAACAACTTCCGGGTGTTAGGGTATTTTTGCTGTTTGAGTGGAGTTTCCAACCATATCATTACTCGGAAACCAAAGCCTCTAGCATCCCCTGCCCTATTGGGGCCAAAAACGTATTGGGTACTAATCCGGAATGATGGTTGTCTCCACCTTCATTAGAAACATTATTTTCATTCTTGATTTAGGAACAATTCTCCTTTCCTCTTAAGCATATATATATATATATATATATATATATATATATATATATATATATATATATATATATATATATATATATATATATATATATATATATATATATATATATATATATATATATATATATATATATATATATATATATATATGATAAACCTAATGACGTATGCACCTAAAAATTAACTGCAAATACATTTTGCCAAAACCCAATCTCCACCCTTGGTGGGGGGCTGTGGATATGGCCTCGGAAGAGCCCATCCCATATGTCTACATCTGGGTCCCTATGCATTACATGGCACTTTACGCACAGCCTATGATTACACACCAAGGTTTGGGACAACTTCCCGTGGTTGTAAGTTCCATCCAATGAGTGGACTAATCAAATGTGAAATGAATAATTTTTCCTTTGTACTTTCATCCGCGGGAATTGGAAGTCAACATGGACATAAGACACCTACACGTACCGCAGCTCAAAGTATACCAGGAATATGGAATTTGACCCTCAGTAAAGGGAACTGGGATACGAACATCAATACATATAGAGAAGAAGGAAAAATAATCCGGGAAAATAGAAAACAAAAAAATTTATAACAGCAATAACACAATAATGACAGTATAAATAATGACAATAAAAAGCGTTAACAATGAAAAGAAATAATAATAAATTCAATAAAAAAAACTAGTAATAATAATAATATAAAAAGATATTTCGCAGATGAACTTTGAAAAAGGTATCTGAGCCCCTCCCAACACAACAAAGTGGTTATGTTCACGGGGGTTTCCAAATAATAATAATAATAATAATAATAATATTAATAATAATAATAATAATAATAATACCTTAGACATTCTTTAATAAATCCACTTCCGAGTTCTGGAAAGAGATCTTGAACACCAGACACTAATGACTCCACTTCGACAGGAGAGAGGGAGTTAGTTTGTCCAGCATAATACCCATTCATGCCGCTTGTATCACCAAAAGGAACCTTTAAAAATAAAATTAAAATCCTCATGACATTGTTTACTCTGTTTCATCTTATATATTGAGAACCTCTATATGTTAAAGATCTTACTCCTTCGTTGGGTAACCACAACTGCCCTACCTCATTCTTTTTCGCTATTTCCTCCTCTTCACTGGGTTCATCACCCTCTTCCAATACCATAGAACTACTCACTTCATTCACGATCGACTCGACAGCTTCTTTGATAAATGTTAGCGTCGTTAAATCAGCTCCTTTTTCCTGTCAACAATAATAATAATATTAATAGTAATAGAAAATCAAAAGGCTAATATATATATATATATATATATATATATATATATATATATATATATATATATATATATAGATATATATATATATAATATAAAGATAATTAAAAAAAATTTGAAGGAACTTGCATAACAAACCTTAAAATATAAGATATCTGCACTAAGGTCATAACTTGCATTATAGTCTGTGATGAAAACTTTTTCTTCAACACTCGATGTCAGAATATTTGAAAAAGACTCGATCTTTTCACTCAATGTTTTGGCATTCAAGTCACTAAAAAGGAAAGAAAGACCATCACAATTGAAGTTAAGTAAAATCTTTACAGAAAATAAAGACTCAAGACCTAAGCCTCTAAAATATCAACTTAAAGTGGTGGTGACGTGACCAACCCATTGTGATTTCATTTAAAAGTACGATAATGAAAAATTATTCAGTAGGTCGCAAAATTTAAGATAAAATATTTTAACCATAAATATTTAAAATTTAAGATAAAATATTTTAACCATAAATATCTTAAATAATTAAGTGGTATGTCTGGCAGTGCAACATATGATCACAATAACATGTTATTAGAATGTCATGTAATTAATAAGACAAAATGAGGCAATTAGGATAGCGTGTTAAAACAAGTTTTGTCTATTCTTTTAAGCAAATTAATTCTAAATGTTTAAATTTTTTTTTTTTTTTTTTTTTTTTTTTGCTTACCTTGCATTACTTCCTTTGGCGAAAGACAAATATAATTAAGTATTTCTCTGAAGATGGTAAGGATAGACAACCTGACGACATCCAATTTCTCCCTCAATTCCCGCTTAATCGCCAATTCTTCTAGCTGCATGTCTTTATCAGTTGAAAGATGGTCAACTAGTTTGGGAACAGCACGTTCATAAAATGATGATAACCTATCAAAAATAAAATTTAATCATAACTTAATTTCATCAATGGCTCCATCAGACAAAGGAACACTTTGTATCCAGTCATTTTACTTCTTCTTTTTGATATGAATGAAATATAAATTAAAAATCTAACTAAAAATCATTAACCACACACAGTTTTCAATAGGATAGAATATTAGCATGAGTTTTATTTATATATTCCATCTCACATCTTTCAAATTAATCTACAATAAAAAATTGAAATAAAGAGAATTATGTATTATTATTTTCCTTTATAACTCGAGAGAGGATTTAAAATGATAATTAAATTGATAACTTAAAGCTTCCTCTAGTATATTAAAGGCCAAAATCACAAGATACCAAAAGGGTTATTTAAAAGGCCAAAATCACAAGATACCAAAAGGGTTATTTAAAAGGCCAAAATCACAAGATACCAAAAGGGTTATTTAAAAGGCCAAAATTACAAGATACCAAAAGGGTTATTTAAAAGGCCAAAATCACAAGATACCAAAATTACATGATACCAAAAGGGTTATTTAAAAGGCCAAAATCACAAGATACCAAAAGGGTTATACCTAAGTTCAAAGTCTTTTACATGGAATGTTTCGCAAGCTTTTGGAAATATAGTGAGGAATGCTTGTAAAGAACAAAAAGAATCCATCATGTATTCAATGATATCTCCCAATTCCTCCAAACTCATCTTGGACTCTTCAGAAGCTAGTGAACAAGGTACAAGCATACCTTCACTAACGCCCAACTTCTCCTCCAGGTTCTTAAGGACCTGCAAAATTAAACACAAAAAATCAGGTTACAAAGAACAACTTGTGAATTGCAGTAACATGATAAAACTGAACATATAGATTTTGATCAATGAACACACCCACATTTTGAACATTGAACACACCCACACTTTATTGAAGTCCTTCTCTCTATAGCACTAAGCCTTTTAAAACATTCACACTTAGTAAAGCTAAATTTTAGACTAGAATGCAAACATAAGACACTTAACAACTGAATAAAAAAAATTACTTGTGAAAAATACTTACAAATCTTGTTAAAAATACTTACAAATCACTTACCGAAAAGAGAGAGAGAGAAAATTCACTAAGGTCATTATAATATTTGGGTTGATGAGTAAAAACACAACTTAAAAGTCGCTCGAGTAAAGGACTATTTGAGATACCATACAAAATACAAAGATCAAGAATTTTACAAATGTCATAAATAAAATTATCATAGAT